>JANRGW010042662.1:0-39381 GCA_024733675.1 Psilopsiagon aymara | reverse complement strand
GGTCGTTTACTTCTTCCAACAATCTTCATAACTGCTGGCAGTCTTTGAAGCACCAGCTTAATTAACATTACAGACATGGCAATCATCTTGTCCTTCTACTTATCAGTTAGTTTAACTGCTCCCATCCTGGACATCTGCTAGTCTGGGATACTCCTCAGTAGATGCTTACACCAACTTAATGGGTTCATTAACATGGCAATCATCCTGTCCCTCCACCCATCAGCCAGTTTAACAGTGCCCCTCCTGGGCATCTGCTAGTCCCACACACTCCCCATCCCCAGGTCCTGTTTTTCTGACGTTTTTCCCACATTTTTTATACTAAGGTCCTAAGGACCCAAACCTATGTCGACTACCTTCAAGTACCATGTATTTTCCATTACAAAGCCACCAAACCCAGCCTTACCCAGAAGTGATTTGGTGCCTCTTTGTCTCAATAGGGAGCATGCCCATACATGCATGTCCATATATGCCAGCATGTTCCTGAACAGTTTTTCTTAAAGATTTTTGTGTATGGGTTTACTGAAAGGAGCAGAACTGCAGCCTCTGTAATGGGAATCTCAAGTCCTCACACATCTAGAGGAAATGGAGGAGGAAAAAAAAAAGAGTCGCTTCTTACTTTGAACTGTCTGTGCTCAACATAATCCTCCTAATTTGGAAGGATATTAATGTCTTAAGTTGGTGGACACAATGACCAGAAATGTTGACATGGGAAAGGCTAATGTGGTCTTTCAGTATCAGACATGCTGAGATAAGGATGCTTATTCCTGACATCTCATTTTGTACTAATCATTCTGTTGTGCTCTCAGCCTTGCTAATACCTATTCTGCTTGGGGATTAGTGTGGGTTGGGATCAGTCTGACACTGTGTCAGCAGGAAGGTCAGCATGAACATCTTGTAAAGGAGTGAGAATGGGCTGTGTTCAGGTCCTAGTGAAGCTGCTCATGAGCACCTGTGTGTGTGTGCATTTTTGAAGGTAGCTGATTGCTAACTTAAGAGTTATGTGATATCTTGGGGCCAGGTTTATTAGAGTGCAAGGAGATGTTGTTATGAGTCAATTAACCCAGCAGTTCAGGTCATCGTTTACCTGAATGTCTCCTTTCTACACTGGAGCTGTGTCTGCTTCTCATATTGGCTGCTACTTGTAGGCATTTTATTAATGTGACACTTAGCTGTCAGGATAAAGAGCCCTTTCTTGCCTTTATTTTCCTGAAGGTGTTTCATCTGGGAACCCAAGAACTCTTAAACAAATGTAATTCCACAAGGATGAATAATCTCGTTTTGATATATTTTTTTTTTCTTCATCAGGAAGACTGCTTTATTGAAAAGTAGATCCAATTTATGTGTAGCAAACATAAATTATTTCTCAGAAATATTCTATTTTGCTAATGTTGTGTTCTTTTACGTCCAGTGCTGACATCTGAGAGGCAGAAGTTGTCTTATTGCATTATACAGGCTGAATTCTTTCTTGTTTGTCTATCATAACTTGCTGTTTCTCCAGAGGCCATTTCTGTAATCTCAGCATGAGAATCAAGCGCAGGTTGAGGCTTGGGTTCTGTCAAGTCTCTCCAAGTGAATATGAATTCTGTGTTGCAGAGATGTCCTTGCACTGCCAATCTTCAAGCAGGAAGAACCTCAGCTGTCTCCTGAGAATGATGCCAAATTGCCACCCTTTCAGTATGTCCTCTGCACAGCCACATCACCTGCTGTGAAACTGCATGAAGAAACCCTGACCTATCTCAATCAAGGTAGGGTTTGCACTACACTGAAGGAGGGTATATTTCCTGGGAACAGTTAATGAGACAGATTTAATCTCATACTTGTGCCTTACTGGGGGGAAGTGGGATGGGGAAAAAGAGGGATAGAGATGGGGAGGGAGTTGGAGGAAAGGAGGGATATTTAATTTTTCACACTTATATACCAGATTTTCAGCTGTTCTAAAATAATAAAGTACCAGTGATTTAACCATTTACTTAGAGAAACTTTATAGCATGTGCAGTTCCCTGTACTGTGCTTGATCTCAGGCAACCTAAGCTGCAGCCTCCTACCTTGATCTTAAAAGGCCAGTTTAATTAAGTGTATTGTCAAACTTTGGGTTGAGGAGGGCTCTTAACATTGCAAGTCCCCAGGCACTGCTGTAGAACATTGTCAGGTATCCAAGGGCTCCTTGGTGGTCTGGGCAGGGTGTAACATTGCTGCCACTGGCTGGGTGATGCAGGTGGGTGATGTGGCAGTGCTCAGTCAAGTTGCTTGGGTTCAGTGCAGCAAAGTCCTCTATAACTGACCCCATAGGATGGTTTTTACTTTTGGATAAACAAGCACAATGTGTTTCCCTTGGCTTCCCCCTTACCTTTGGCAGAATTTGTGCAGATACATCTGTGATTGGTGTTTGATTGTCACTTTGCAGCACCTCCTGTGTGTGGGTCCTGGGAGAAATCTGACCTCTCCAGGCACAGATTATGCGAAAACCTAACTACACTTATTTTCTACCAGGTTGTAAACAAAGGCTTTAGCCTAGCAACAAGCTGAAGGCTGTCAGTCCTGCTACTGAGACCCTTTCCTGCTTCAGGATTCTGTCCCAGCTGTTTAAGCTTTTTGTGCACCGAGCATGAAGCTTGCAATGGTGCTTCTCTGGCTACGTTTTCTGACAATGCTTGTGCAAAGCAGAGCCATGACCTCCTCTGGACTCTGACCTCAGGTGTGGCTGGCTGCTGAATCTGTGTTGCTAGCTGGCAGATGCATGGAGCCCCCATAGAAAGATGGCCAACTGCTGCGGGCTCTGCTCAAGGAGCCAGATGTTTCCTGTTGCATAAGCTGGCACTGTGCTGGCTGCCAGCATCAAAAGATGCTACAGATGACTGTGTCCTCCCCATTTATCCATCCAAATAGCAGACTCCAGGAGGTGATACAGAACACATCAAGGGTGAAATGGAAATGAATTTTTTTTTGTCAAACACAAATCTTTCCTGTCTCAGAGTAAAAGATTTTCTGTTGTTAAAAGCAGTTGGTGGCCAAACATTTTAGCATACATGAGGGAGCACCTGCTTTTTTTTTTTTCACTTTCTTTTTAGGGCAGAAGTTAGACCACTCTTTACACAATAGAGTGAGTTTAAAAAAAAAAACAAAACCAAACCCCAAGAAAACCCAAAACCCCAAACAAATGAACGGAAACACCGACTACAAAAATTGTGACTAGAGCCATCTACATTTTGCTGTACAAGGTAGGACTATTATTGCCTTTGCAGATAGACCATGTTGTGTTAGCCTTTCTCCAGCTTCAGCTATACACAGTACTGACTTATTTCCTTGCCAGACCACCAGTTCTTGGGTACCTTCTGCGTCTGTCTTTCATCCCTCAAGGGGGAAGGTGGGATATGTCCTGTGGAATACACCCTGGAGAGCATGAGGCTGGACAGGCCTGGAGGATCAAAGAAGGGATGAGTCTGGCAGGAGATGTGCAGTGGGGCAGAGTTGGGAAGATGTGGGTGCTCTGTAGTGCTGTTGGCTTCCACAGTGGATGGAAATGGCACTTCTTCCTGGAGGGTCTTTGGGATGATCAATAGTAAAAGGTGGTGAGCTTCTGACAGTTGAATAGTTAGCTGCTTTCTGTTCCTCTTGGCAAGAGCTTTGCATCTGCCTGCCATCTTCACAGAAGCATCCTAACCTCATTTAACATCCCAAGAAATTTGTTTTCCTCCTTAACTAAAATGCTCTGGATTTCTCGGAAAAAAAACCCAGACCCCAAACCTCCAGAAATTCAAGGCTGTCTGTATATAGGTGGATGCTCTTTGGATTTTTTTTTTGGGGGGTGGGGTGTGTTTTGGTTCCCCACCCTCTTCAATTCTTGCCATGTACCTAGTTTAAAAGCCATTCTGCTCCACTTGAGCAGGTTGCTTCAGAGTCCACACCATTGGCTGCAGTTTTGCTCCCAGCACTGACCCTTTCAGGTAGCAATGGTAGGCCTTGACTAAATTTGTCTGACATGTAGTCTACTGTGATACTAAGAACCTTAGACCAAAATTGCTTGCCTGTGCTAGTTAGCAAAAAGGGACTGGAGTCCCTTGTGGATATGCTGTGGGAAGCTTGTGTTCATTGAGGAAGCTTGTTGGGTTCATTTGAAGGTAACTGCAGATATGGGGAGAAGAGCATCCTGGACATGCCTTTCACCCAGCTGTGGACAGAGCTGGGGAGTCTTAATTTCTGTTGGTGGGATATTGGTGCAGGCAGTGCTTGGGGTTAAAATTAGATGAGGATTTGTCTTGCAATTCCAGGATGAAGAATCAATTTGAATTGACAGGTAATCGCTCATTTCACTTAGACTTTTCTGGTTTGGAACTTCTACATAAAAGGGTATTTGGTGTTTCTCATGACATTTATGTTAGAAGCAGTGCATTGACCTCATGCATTGACCTTCTGGAATAAAAAATTGTGTCTCTTCAAAAGCAAAATTTAAAGTGCCCGTGTCAAACTTTCCTTTCAGCAACACTTGTCTATGGGAACCTCTTTTGATTCTTGGGTGACATAGTTTTCCAGCAGGTACCTGTTGCATAGGGTTTTTTTCTCAATCCTTCTCCAAAACCAGAGGAGGGAGCTGCACTTCTTTACTTTGACCGCCTCAACACAAGCCCTGGAATCCCACCCAGGTGCTGCCACACTGATCAATATTGCTCTGCCTGCACTCGAGGTCCATGTAAATTAAAGGCCCTGAGAGCAAATCAATCCCGTTAACTGAATTAGATTGTACGAGCCTGGGGGAGGTGTGTGAAGGGTACCTCAGACAGCCCAGGTCTTTGGAGCCAATGCTACCAGCATGGCGGGAGAGCTGACTGACTCCAGAACGCTGTGACCCAGCTGTAGTACCATAGCCATCTTCACGGAGCAATTTAGCCAATTCCCTTCATCTTAAGCTGACTGTAAGCAAAGGGACACCTCTTGCACCTTACCCTCTTTCTATGCTTATCATGGTCTGGCCAAACATTGTTACATAAAACTTCTCTTCTTCCTTGTATGCTTGAGTTTTGTGATGGATTACTTTAGCAAATGGGTAACTTTGTTAATGAATGTCCCTCCACCCTGTCTGCTCTGGTAAAGAGCATCAGTCACAGCTGGTTCCTAGTAAGGCACATCTGAAGACACAGTGGCTGTCTCAGCTTCAACAAAGCAATGCACATCCCGTGTGGTTATTTATCCAAATTATGAAGGCTGGGTTTGGGGTTTGCTGCTTGCTCTGTGCCTCTTGACACCACTTGCTGTGCGGATGTTCCTTCCTGACTTGAGCTCTTCACCACTTGGTAACTGACCATTTGTCACCGTGAAGCACTCTGCTCCCCACTCTGAAATATTCCACAAGTGACTGGTTCAGTGGTGGTTGGTGAGTGGACCAGCTCAGGAGATGGTCCCTGTGCACAACTCGATGGAAAAAAGGTCAAGCTTGATAGAGCTATGGAGGGGAGAAAGCTGGAAGAACTGGGTAGGCAAGTTGAAGTCCAAGTAGCATAGAAGAACTGGAGGAGAGAGTCAGATGACATCTAAAAGGGTTTCATATGGGCTAGGAAGAAAGGCTGTCTAGTGGTTGTGTTTGTGTACAGATGTGAGAGGGTTTCAGGCTTGTGGAGCGTAATGACTTCTCATGAGTCTTGCTTCTCGCTGGATAGACTCAGAGAAATGGTCAGTGGCATTGAGGAGGAAGAGGTCTTTGGCCTGGGCCCTCCACAAAAGTCAAGGAGGAAGCTGAGAAGACTCCTGAGCTGGAGACTAGTGTTTTCAGCAAGGTCAGGGTGGAACATTTCTGAGGGAGCACAGAGGAGTGAGCTTAGCTGTTGCGTTAAGTTGACTTGGGGACATTCAGCAGTAGCAGGCTCCTAAGCTTGTCTGCTCCAGTTTGAAACCATGAGTGCTTTCTGGCTGCAGCTCTAGATCCAGCCTGTAACTGAAGTAACTAGAGTCAAATCCTTAGCTTGGTTTCCAAACGTTGACTCATTACACTTGTCTTTCCTGATCTCTTCTCTGCCATGCATTCCCACATTCCTTGGGAAACTTGGAGCCAGAGCCCTGCTAGCCCAAATTCAACATGATTTTAGCTTGCTAATCCTTAAGGCAGTTCCTACATTAAGTGATTTTTACTGGATCTCAGCAGGATTACTCATATGATGGGACAAAGTATAGACCTATTAATATGGTGTCTTAACATCACTCTGCCTTCAGTGCACAGAACTGGTAAGGGTGCTGTCCTTGCATCAGGAGCTGCTGCTGGCATTGCTCCTTTGGTCAGGGATCACATCTGTCAACAGCTACACTGTCCAGAAGTCTCCTGCACAAGCATCGCCTAATGTTTTTGGAACTAGCCTGCCTTTTAGCACTATTTCAGTGTCTCCTGTGGATAGGGCTTTTCAGACAAACAATCAACCAGCAACCATATTACAAACCACTGCTTTAGCAAAAGGGCTTGATGCAGTTGCATATTCCATGGTGTGCAGTCATATGGGGTGTGGTTTGACCGTGGCTGGTTGAAACTAGTTTCAAACGTGGACAGAAACGGGAGTACTGAAGGTGGTTCCAGAAATTGCACCAGGAGGAATGCAGCGGAAACAAGCACTGTACAGAAGATCTGCATGCTAATAAATGTGGGAAAATAAAATTATCCCTTTAAAAAATCAAAAAGCCCAAACCCACAAAAACCTGAAAGTCATTGCCCAAGGGAATTGGCTAGTCCACCACATGTGGGCTGT
Organism: Psilopsiagon aymara; assembly: GCA_024733675.1. Lineage (NCBI taxonomy): Eukaryota > Metazoa > Chordata > Aves > Psittaciformes > Psittacidae > Psilopsiagon > Psilopsiagon aymara. Next base: position 32,656 of record JANRGW010042662.1, on the reverse strand, counting down.
GAGCTATTCAACCCATGATTTTGTTTCATGACCAGCACTGGGTTGGCTCAGAGTCTCAGACCTAAATTACCCAGAGAGTGGTTAAGGTTGGTAGCAGAGGGTCACTGGGGGCAGGCCATGTGACAAATCCAGCCCTGTCCCGCAGTGGTACTTTGGAGTCACTGTCTGCCACCTGCCTGTACAGTTTTGCTAGGCTCTGTTCAGCTCTCCAATGTGTGGTTCTTGGCCATGTGAGGATTTTAGTATACAGCTGGTTGAGATTAGGCAGGCTGGCCATCTCTACTTTACAGTGTCTTCCAGGAGTCATCTTTATTGCCAGTCCTAGACAGTCCAGAAAACAAACAAGCCAAAACCCCACACCATGAGAGAAAACCACTGACATCTGAGAAGATCTGTGACAATATTGGGAGCATTGCTGTAGAGGTACATAAGCAACAGATGCCTCATGAAGCTAAAGGTGGACTTAATTTTAGTCTAGGTCACGCCTAAATGAAATGCCGAGATTTCAGCCCTCAGATTCAAGGCGTATGGTCATAAACAGGTACACTTTAAACAGTTATGTTGAAAATCTGCTGGGTTTTGTCCTGCCTCAGCTCGCTGCAGACCTGTTCTGGTTTCTGCTTCAAAGAAAGGTGGAGAAAGCACTGGGCGGTGAGCAGGTGAAGAGGACACCTTGAAGGTGATTGCTGATTGCTTGGGTAGGGGGTGAAATTGCTTACAACAGAAGGCAAAAAAAGAACCTTTGCCTCTCTTAAAAAGTCTAAAGTTCAAATTTGGTTGTCTAATCTTCTGCAGCCAGAGAACCCAGTTTTAAGCACTGAGATTTACAGTAAATAAAAAAAGCTGGTTTGTATTGACGTTAACTCCTACGTAATTGAGTTTTTATGGGGTCACAACTGTCTGAATGTTTGTAGTTTTCCTGGAACAATTCTTTATTTGCCTAAATGAAGTGTAGAGAAGGCTGAGTGACCAGCTCTGCTTGGGTGTGCTTCTGGTTTAATTATAGCTCCATTTGTGGGGATATTTTTGCTTTGCCCCATGCTAAGAGCTGCCTCTTTTCCTAACAATCATTGCTGTTACTGACCAGGTCCTGGGTATTTCCAGGAGCTGTGCTGCTGATGGCCTCTCCTGTGTGAAAATGCACTCCACCCTTGCCTGGGATCGCCGGAACAAAAGTGACTTTGTGTCATTGACACTGTGAATATGGGGTACTCCCTGGTAGATGCCCGCCTATGCATCTTTGATCCCTCATCATTGTAGGGTTCTGTACTGCTTCTTGACCCCTTTCCACTCTCTTCCTGAGTTTGGATGGCTTAAAAAGTGTCTAATGAAGCTGGTTTGTCTTTCCTGTTTCTGAGACTGGCTACTCTGTGGTTTTGGTTCTTGTGTTGTACCTCTTCATCTTTGGAGAAGGAATTTGTCTCCTGCCTGACTTTGAAGACAGCTCTGAGTAGGTTCTGGTGTCTCAGCTGAAGCCATTAATTGTGCTGGCAGCAATTTCGCCATATGTTTGGCAGCTCTGTCGTCAGTTGGCAGCCCAGGATAAACAATGCTGTCTCCAAACCACACCGTCCCTAAGCCCACTATGAATCTTGCTTCAGATGACAGGGTACCTCTGCGTAAGTAGAGCATCTGACTTCTGTTGTCCCTAGGAAACTAGAATATCAGTTGTCTTTTAACCAAGAGGCTGTTTTCTATTCTTTCTATAATCCTTTTTTCTGTTGCTAACATCTGGATGAAATTCAAATGGGGTTGTGAACTTGCTGGACTGTAGCCTGTGCACAACTCCTACTGGAAGCCTAGACTGATTTTGTTCTCCCACTTCCATAAATCTTCCGTATCTGTGAAGGAAGGAAATGCTCTGAAGTTCCTCTGGGAACTTCTGAGAAGTAAGAGAATATCTGTAAACTTCTTTCCTTATATTCCATGTCACTTTTTTACTTTCTCCCATTATCCATATCTATTTTGAGATCATATAAATATGATAGTGACATTTTGCCTGTGATTTTACAGCATTTTATGTTTGTATCAATGTACCTATCAATCTGAGAAGACATGGAAATTTTCCAGTTAGCTTACTCTAATTTGAGGTGTCCTAAAAGGTCATGTTTTAGGTGGTAATAGGAAGCTTGAGGAATACGGTAGTTTTGACATGTTTAGCTGTTTTTGTAGGAGTAATACACATTTTTTTTAGGAGTAATGTGCATTTTTTCTAGAAAGGATGGAAAAAATCCCCCACACCTTTTTTTTCTCCTTTGTTTCCTATCAAGCTTTTAGTATGTGTTCCTGAAACTAGTCAGCAAGTGTCTGAACGGTGAGATTCTTTTTGTCCCAGCTTGATGCCACATTTGTGACTGGTGTTGAAGGTACAGTCTGCCTTGGCATGGTTGCCAGGCACATCTTCTCCCCTGCTCCATGGGTAGGTTCTGAGTGAGACTTGTTTTCTCTCAACTTCTTACTGTAGAAATGTGGTGAAGGAAGTAACTTACTCAAGAGCATCTGAGGGAGCCTACTGCTGGGGGTCAGGAGTCATACTCAGCTCTTCTGCATCCCTCTTCAGCACCCTCACCCAGGACCATTCTTCTTAGTTATCTGAAACTCAAGTAAATATTACACACAAAGCTACTCTTACAGAGCTATAAAACCTGCTGTCCAAATTGACTTAGAACAGGTTGAAACCAGAAAAAGCCTGTATTTTTTACTTACACAGAGGGGGCTGAAGTTTTCTGAGCTGGACAGATGTGACTAAGATAGTCCTGGGTTTTTCAAGTACATGCTAGAGGAGTGGAAATGCAGGAAGGAATTATTTTCACAGGGCATGTATTTTTTTTTTCAGCTTTCCATCATAATTTCTTCACCAATTAATTAATATTAAAAATCAAAGTTTCTACCATGTCTTAGATTAGGTGGGGTCCAACAAAATGGATGAGGTCTGTGCAAGGGAAGCCCAAGTGCACATAGTGAACTTAGCAGCTGGGAGTGTTTCTTTGTCTACTGACGGGTTTTGTGTCCTTGATTCAAAGTTAGACTACAGTATTGGAGGAATTAAGTGTACCTCCCTCTCTTTTGAGTGAAAACCACTGCAAATAAGTGTTTCTGTTAGTGCCTGTTAGCTATGAAATGTCACCACTGTAAAAAAGACCATCTTCAAAAGTCTGGGAAGAGAAGGGCTCAGCCAAATATTCATATAGTAAATGAGCATTGAATTTTTCCTCTAGCAAACTTGGCTCTGAGGCATGTGTTTGGCTTTTCCCACAAGAAAGAGGTAGGGAAAGAGCAAGGAGGGAGCTGGGAAACCCTCTTGAGCTGGGGCCAGATTGTAAAAGGAGGAAAAACATGCAAAGAGAAATGATGACAATGAGAGTCTGTGGTGTGGTAGTAGAGTTAGTAGTTGTATTGTTCTGCTGTGTTCTTGTAGTCTTTGCTATCCTGGTGGTAATGGCAAGTAGGGCAGGTATCCTCAGTACTGAACTCAGATGGGTACAGAAACACAGTGGAGCTAAGGTAGCTTTGCTGCAAAGGGAAACAGCCAGGAGGCAGGTGAAGGGCAAGACTGAATACTAAAGCAAAGCATGTGTAAATTGCAGTTCTTATTGCCACAGTACAAGTTTGGAAGAAGACCATACAAAAGAGGAGCATTGGTCATGACTAGGCAGCTTGATAGGGATATGGTCTGGAGGCTGAACACCAGAAACTGGGAAGATACGGCCAGGAAAGGGCTGTATTCAGTCTGCTCCATCTCTGGGTGCTTATAACTCAGTGCTGCGTTCAAGATGAGGTGTGAGGCAAAATGGGTCCTAAAGTGTTAGGATGACTCTTGTGTTCCTTTTGCATTTCCTGTCCCACAGTTGGTCCTCCTTTGCAGGGCTTCCATGTTCCTAGCATAGAGGAAGCTTTGAGGGTAGCCTATTGTGTAGCTGGTGAATTTGTAATATCCACTGGATAAGTATCTTCTAAAGCATCTTGTCAAATGAGGCTGCATTAAGCAACTGCAGAGCATCCACTGCCATTTGTAACCCAGGGATGGAGGATTCTGTTCTTCCTCCACACATGGTCCACTTCAGCAAGTCTTTTAAGTTTTATTCTTGCTTTTGGCTGGCAAAAAGGTGTGGGCAATCAAGCATGCAAGTTCAGATGCTAGCTCCATCTCTCTTGCCTGTTTACCCTGGGGGTTCCTTAATCTTTCTTGTCAGAAAAATACCTGTGTGTGCCTGACACTCTGAAGAGTTGCATTTGGCTGTCTCAAAGGTGATCCTCCTGTCTGCTGGATGTGTTTTGGTCTGGGAGGATAAATGCTTTCTTATTTTCCTCCCCCTCTTTCTGTGTGCTGCGTTTGACTGTCAGCATTCCTTTGCCTTTATCTGTGCACTATTTAGGATGTCCATATAAAGTTGCTAAATGGAATTTTTATTGGCCAGCTTGGCTTAATAATCAAACAGTTTCCAGGCTGGTTCTGTCTAGTGCTGTGTGCATCCATTCTGAGAAAGAGGACTCCCAGTCAATTTTTTTTATCTTTCCACAGACTTTTGTTGGGGATATTGCTTAGTCAAAGGTTAGGGTTTAATTAATTGCTGGAAAGGCAAGCAGACTACTTGGCTAGATTAAGTAATGCCTGATTCACACTGGCCTGGAACTTCAGCATCTTAGTTGGAAATTAGCATATTGTATCGGTTTATCATGCAGAAAACCACAGAATGCGTAGTGCAAGTGGCCTTTGAAACATAACACCAAAACAATAAAGAAAGCAAGCAAGATATTGTGGCTGTCGAGCAAATAATCTTTGAACAAAACGTAACTTTGAGCTTGAAATAATGGTAATCTTTTATAATCAGAAATGACCTCAAATTCCTGATGGCTGACTAAATCCCAGGAATGGAAATCAGTTAAGCTGTTATGGCTTGTACCTTTAGAGTGGGTGAAAGTGTTCCTGTGTTGAACCAACTTATTTTTCATCCATAGCAAATTGTTGACTTTCAGTTCTTTTTTCCCAGCCTGCATTTGATGTGTGTTAGTTACCAAAGACAATAAAAGCTAAAAAAGCAAGCAGTCTATAAATTCTCTTTAAGATAGATGCAATTGCTTTATGAATCATCAAGCAGGAACTCTCTGAGCCTGGGTGGTTACTACTTTGTTGGACACTACTCTTGTTCATAAAGCAGAGTTGCTCAAACCGTAGCCGGGGAGCAGATTGCATAAATTTGCTGTTGCTCAGGGGATGTGTGTTCAAAACACAAGTTACAGTGTATCATCACCCACCCAGGTTTTTATTGGTGCCCCCAACGCTTTCAGCGAAGCTGGGAGACAAACTGCATCTCAGGAATTTACTGAGGTTTTTTCTAAGTATTTATTATCATTTTGTTCTCTGTCTGAGGTAGGGAAGAGGAGTTTCAGCAAACTCTGTGTGAAGGGAGTACCAGGTCAGGCAGGCAGGCAGAAGGCTGCTTTGGCCTCACCTATCTCGGGAATTAGCTTGCAGAATATACTCTTATTCTAGCTAGTGATGGACATGCTTTAGGTACCTTTTTGTGCATGTGTCCTATATTACAACGTGACCAGAGGCCAGGCTGGTCACCAACCATATTGCCTATGGTGATGCAACTAAGACCAATGTTGAGAGCATGAAAGAGAAAGGGTTTCAGCAAATTGCTGGTTGTTAGCACTGGGTGTAAAACTAACATGCAGCAACGTGGAATGTCATCCTGGTAAAGGGAGACTCTGCAAAACTGCAACTGCTGCTCTTCATTGCCACAGGTGTTTTCTTCAGGTTCTTCCTTCAGCCTGACCCCAGTGGATGTTAAATCCTTCTCAGCTGAGAACTGGATACTGCCTTTGTCAAACACCGTTCAGCCAAATCATTGCAGAGTCTCAGCATCTCTGAGATTACTCTGCCATGTCTTCAGCTTTACCGCAAAGGATTGACTTGGAAAGATGTGGTCTAACCTATATTAATCTGTATTTATATCTGAGACAGGTGGAAAAACTCTATATAGGAGAACTCCTTATATTACATTTGTATGTTTTGAGCTTAGCTATTTGCAGTCTGTCTTAGGAACTGGGAATACACATTGATTTAGTCACATTGCAGCCATATTTCTTTACAGCTTCAGATACCTGATTAAGGATACTGTTATTGTTTTAGATTTAGCAGAAAGTGGTCTGTCTATGCCTGCTAGTGTTGGTGAGTCAGTGATGCAGGATTTATAGATGATTTGCATGTCAGAGCCTTGAGTGTCTTCTTTGCCCTCTTTGATGCTGGGGAAGTTCAACTTTCTTCAAGTTAGGTCACTATTAGATGCTTTATTTTACAGATCCAAGTACTAATTATTCTTTAGAGCTTTCTTTCCCTGCAGTTGTTATAATTGTAGAGCTGAGATAGTAATTCACTATTTCAGGAGTTTTGCTGGTAGTGATGGTGGAAAACAAAGAGTAAACAAGGTCTGGAAGGTATTTTCCAAGGAAAAAAAAAACCAATCCAAGCAGTTTAGTGCTATGAAGGTGCAAGTATCTGAACATTGTCCATGCTGTTCCAGTGAATTATGGGTACCATTAGCCACAAAGCAGTGGATTTTCTGGAATAATTTTTAGGGAGAATGAATTTTTCAAAATAAATACCAAAATATTTATATATAAAGGAATTGTGAGGAATTGGGACCAGATTCTTACTGACAGAGTTCCACAGAGAGGGAAATAAGCTACATGTTTTCTGAAGCTTGGCTTGTTTTGATAACAGTTCTGTGTAGTAACTGGAGTTAAACATTCAGAGGTCAAGGGGAAAGCAATTAGCATAAAATACCATTTTGATGGAGTTTTTTCATGGCCTAAACTGAGTTCCAGGGCTTACATCAGATGACCCACATATCTTTCATCAAAGCATTCGATTTCCTCTTTGGCTTTCCGTTTAATATTAACTGTCTCCAGTACGGGTTGGTTTTTTTTTTATTTTTACCAGTTGGCAGAATCTGTTTCTAACTCTGTCCAAGCTAAATTACTCCCATCAGATATGCAATGCCTGCTGTCTGCCAGGTTGCATTATTATTCCTATCCTATGCAAGTGGTTGGACGATGCACACTGCAGAATTTTTGAGTGCTTGATGGTAGTTTGAAAGGAATATGGCCAATGTTTTTATATCCATTATTTTCTGTTGTCTCATTGGAACTGCAAATAAGGCTGACCAAAGAGTAGGAGTGTATCTGTGCAAAAGAGGTGTTCCAAACCCCTGCTCATTTCTGAGATGCTCATTGAATCACTGGCAGTGCTTCTGCTTCTACCGTTGCCTTCCTTTATAGCACATCTCATGCCATTTAATTTCTCTGTGTTACCCCATTTGAGTAGTCATAGATGTGTTTTTCTGTCTCTTGGATGCTCATTGTCTCAAATACTAAACTAATTTTCTGTAATGATTAATTTGCTTTGTATTTACATGGGAATGAACTGTAAGTGCAGGAGGTGTCTGTACATTTGTTTGAGGTAATGAACTGTATTGCTTTATAGGTGGTGAAATCTATCTCCATTGAGCCATTGAGTAGCCAAATACTTCATACAGTGTAGATACACAGGTACAAGATATGCACAAGTACATGATACAACAGACATGCCACTCTGGTACAACAGTCATGCCACTCAGGGACATAGTTTAGTGGTGGATTTGGCAGTGCTAGGTTAACGGTGGGACTTGGTGATCTTAAGGGTCTTTTCCGAGCTAAACAGTTTTATGATTCTATGAGAGAAAACCAGTTTTGTGAATTGGAGCTTGATTTTTTTTATGCTAATGCAACAGTGGTGATTACATACATCTCTCTAAAAATTGCCAAGTGAAAAATATGTGTATCAGAAGGAACATTGGAAAGTCTCGTGAGTTGAAGCACATAAGCCTCAATTTTGTGACTGTCATTTACAAAATGCACTTTTATTGTCCAGTAATCTTCAAAGGGAGGTCACTGTTGTCATTTTGGTTTACTTATGCTCAAAGAGATGGGTTAAGATCTATGTATGTTTCCAGTGCTTAATTTGGCGCTTCTTATGGTTTGTTCTCTCCTCTCCCTGTCCCCTAAGCCACTTGCTGGATTCAGGGGTCATTTCCTGTTTGCAGAACTCCTATTGACATCAGTAGGAGTGTTGTGCAAACATTTGGGGCTTCAGTATGGCCTCTCCTGTCTTTATTCCCCTCCCTCCCAGCCAGCTGAATAAGCATAATTATCCCTGGGATCTGGTGGTATGGTCCATACTCATGCGGGCAAACGGAAGAGCTGGGATTCCCAGAAGGGAATCTGCCTGAAACGTGGTGCATTTCTGACACATCTGCTGTCATAAATCTTCTATTTCTAGATCTCAATCCAGTAATGTGGCATTTTTTTGTCTCTGCTGGTAGCAACTGCTTAGAGGGAGATATAGCTGCTTTGCAGTTTTCTGCAGGGCCAGTTTTGCTGAGATACTGGTTGAGCTAGAAAACCTGAACTGATTTCCTTCTTAGGGCCTGCCTTATCCTGCCTTGTGTATTTTTCAGTAAAAGGGAAGATAGCAAGATGAACAAGAAAAACTAGCTATAAGGTATACATACACTCCATTAATCCTAATAATCCTGTTCTGCCTCTGTATTGGCTGTAGGTTTGTTGTAAAGAGTTGTTCCCGTACGATGAACTTTTGTACTGTCATAGCCATTTGTGCATGAGGTATTGAGACATCAGTCTCCTTTGTCTGCTGTTGGCCTTGGAGGGAGATGTTATTTCATAAATTAGTAGCTGAATTCTACTGAACAGGCTAAATTCCCTGTGCTGAGAGTGATGGTGGGTGCTGGAATATGAATTCCCTTCCTGGAATTGGTGCCTGCACATGCTGTAATACCCCTTGCTGCTTCCACATGTGTGTCTGAAAAGGTATTTATGCTCTGGGCAGCCACAGTCAAGGTCTTATGGGACAAATCTTGTGTTTCTGGTTCACTGGAACACCGTACAGGCCTGACTGTTCCCCAGAGAAGGCAAGACTTTGCCCAAGTTTTTATCCTCTGCAGAATAGTGCCTAGACCTGTTGTGCCCGCAGCTAGCTCTTGACACAACCATTGCTTTACCGGAAAGGACAGACAAAGACAGTGCTGTTACAGTGATGTGACACAGGAGGACAACTGTCTCAGACACCTTGGTGACTTTCTGAGGGGTGATCAGAAAACTGTAGCAGCCCTGGGAGACAGACTAAGATCGATGCCCTGTCTGAGCGCTTTTAGGAGCCAGAAGACAAACCTTCCCCTCAGATTGCTGCTGTGCTTTAGTGCCTACTTGAGTACTGGTTCAAATGCATTATGTTACCAAATATAAGCTTTCCCTGATCAAACGTATGCTTTATCAGCCACATAAATGCCAGCATGACTCTCTCATTGCTACAACATATTAAACACCTTGGAAATGTTTCCTTAAACTCTAGGTCAGTCTTATGAAATCCGTCTACTTGAGAATAGGAAATTGGGAGAGTTTCAAGATTTAAACACAAAATATGTAAAGGTAAGGAGAAATATAGATTTCTTTTCTTCCTGCTATTACATACAACCTCTAATGAAGAGCCCGACCTTGCTCACACTGAGACAATGGAAAATACTTTGCCATTGTTTTTTATGGGAGCAGGGCTGATAGAGTTGTTGAGTTTTAGTTTCACGGGATTATGCAGGTTGGCTTTACAGGTCTTCAGGGGAACCTTTATGCTGTTTGTGACCAGGGCCTCAGAGTTTCACTGTGGATACTGGGTTTGGGGGAATCCCAAAGTTCAGAGGGGAACACGGTCAAAGCTGCTGAGAGGCAGACTTGTCTCTCTTCATAACCCCAGAAAGATGCCTGGGCTGTTACAAGTCAAATGGAGGACTTTGATGTTTACGTGGTTCTGAGATGCAGATTCTGCATAGCTTCATTTTATTTTGATTATGGGCATAATTATGAACATACAGAGCTTAATCGTTTGGTTTGGGGGATTTTTTTGTTGTTTTCCCCCTCCCGAACCAGTTCAAATTCAGAAGCTTTGGTCTGGATCTTGGTTCTGGATCAAGCCTTCCTCTCCCCAGTTCTTGGCTGTTGTGCCTCAGGATTTCTTTTTGGGAAGTGGGGACTAATTGCAAAATTTGGATTCCAATCTGGATTTCAAATGTCCAAGTTTAGGTAGTTTCCTGTTTGTCTTTGACCAGTTCAGAAAGCATGTGGATTGAGATTCCAAGTTTGCAGTTGTTCCCACAGTGGCTTGCTTGCTTCTTGGAGCTAGCGTTTGATTTGGGCATTTCTCAGGTTCATTGGCAAAAATTGCTTATTCATTTGATACAGAAGCCCCTAGGAGGAGCATGGACTTGAGAAACTGGGACGTAATGGGTCGTTAACTCATGCAAGTGTAGCACTCTGAATATACAAAAGGATATGTTAGTTAGGAGTACTTTGGACTTGCCTGCCCTGGGGATTGCCCTTATTCCAGCCTTTTTTCTCCAGTTGTTGACACGGCTGCACCATTGCAGACCAGAGATGAAAATTCTCCTACTACAGAAGTTTTCCTATTCTACACTTTACACTGGGGAAAATCCAATGGCTGGTTGTTAATGGCTGGAATGAAGTTTAATTCCCACTGACAAGGTGTCTGGGCATGTCAGCTCCACTGGTGCAGGGACAGGTGAGCTGGCTTTCACACGTGCTAATCAGAGTGGGATATACTGGGGTTGGAGCACGGTATAGGCACATTAAATGTTATCCCCTTGTGAGCTATTTTGGGGGTGGAGGCAGTATAGTGATGTCTACATGGTATGGCACCTAAGATTAGGTGGACATTGCTATTACGCTTCCAGACCGAATCCCAGTAAGCTGTACAGGGCTGCGCTATGCCGTGTAGACATGCCCTGTGAAGGGGAAAGAGTGTTGCTGTCTCACTCAGGGGTCCCTTAGGAATTTGTAAAACATGGTGATGGGTCTGTTAGGCGGACCCTCTACTCTCCTCATGACTAAGGATGAGAAACACAACAGATCAGCTTTTGCTTTCTACTCTGGAAAACCAAAGTCATGTCAAGAGAAGGGCCTCTGGATCACATTGTTCAGCTTGCTATCTTTTCTCAACAGAGCATAATTCGTGTAGTTTTCCATGATCGACGCCTGCAATACACAGAGCATCAGCAGCTTGAAGGCTGGAGGTGGAGTCGGCCTGGGGACCGCATCCTTGATATAGGTGAGACTATTTAATTATGGTTCCTGTGAAGCATTTGGAAGTGAGAGGCTGAATGACATATGGAGTATTTGTATGCGTGATTAGGTTTTTTGTGTCCTATTCTCTTAGGAATCCTTTATGCCTTTGAGTGGGAAGGATATCTAGCATTATAGTTCCCAGATAGATGTATCATTGGTGGCTTGGCTTTTCACATGCATCTTGTAATTGTGTAGAAATGCTTTCTCTTCTTCAATTTAATATTTTTAAAATTTTAGGGGTTTTCTTCTACAGATATTCCACTGTCAGTTGGTATCTTGGATCCGAGGGCCAGTCCAACCCAGTTGAATACTGTTGAATTTCTGTGGGATCCATCAAAGAGAGCTTCAGCATTCATTCAGGTAAGAGAGAACTGATATTTCTGTGGTAAATACAGTGGTGAGATATCTTATAAAGACCTGGAGAGTTAAGGTAACCAGGAAACAGAGAAGAAAGATGCTAATGATAACATACAAACTCAAGTGACAGTTGTGAATAATTAATTTGTAGGATGCTTGCTAGACCAACTTGGTAGCAACTTGTTAGCTTTAGAGTACTATTTACTACAGGTAGGATTTTAGATTTTTTGGTTGTTTTTTTTTTTTTTTTTAAAAAAAAAGTATGATGTTGCTTTATATACATGAATTTTGTCTAGAGGAAAATCGTCCATAACCTGTTAGTTTTGCTTGCTTTCCTTTATGAGTGTTTCTTATCCCAAATGCCAACTATCTGATTTTAATCTCTGTGTGGGATACACTTAAATTAAAGGATGCTTTTCCTGATGCCCTGTTTCTTTCTGAGCTGCTTGTTCTTCTAATTGTTTGTCCTGAGGAACAGAAATGAAAACATCAGAACTCTTCAGCCTCTCTTAGCTTCTCGGAAGGAGCGAATACCTTAAGTTCAGGCAGAATCTGAAATTCAGATTTGCACAGTTTCCAGCTGCCCTCAGAGATGAGCACAGCTTTTGTTTTGCCAGGTACATTGTATCAGCACAGAATTTACTCCACGGAAACATGGAGGAGAGAAAGGCGTGCCCTTCCGTGTGCAAATCGACACATTTAAACAAAATGAAAATGGTGAATACACAGAACACTTGCATTCTGCAAGCTGCCAGATCAAAGTGTTCAAGGTATGAGGTAGTTTTGTCTTTGTCGTCAACTAGATTAAGACACAGGAGCATGTATAGTTTTTAAACTGTGTAGGATTGATGCAAATAGTAGAGTAAAAGAATAGACTTTTATCTGGGTATGCTTCAGATCTTAAAGAGGGCTCTCGCACACAAAGTGGTATAACCACAACAAACCACAGCAATTCTAGTTAAATTCGAATGACCCAAGTGCTGCACCAAGACTTATGCCAGTCCATTATGCCTTGAACACTCTACAAATACTGAGATGTTTAGAGTATCCACTGTGTTTTGGTGCTCCGAGGCAGTCATGACATTATGGCATCTCCAGACTTTTTTATTCATCTTCCATGAACAGTGAGATTTTGGAGATCTTAAATACCCTTTTTTTTTTTTTTCCAGCAAAGTTCCCCTCCATGCTAGCTAGGGGAGAGAAAGATTCAGAGAGAAAGCATGTCTGAAGATCCTAATCTGGGCATGGCACATGTGTAGACACTTATCAAAAAGCTTTTCATAGGCCTGTTTTCTCAAAGGGTCTTCTACTCCAGTTTTGCTCCTGTGAGCAGTGTCTTACCTGTTCCTGGAGAGATGGTACAAATACCAGTTGAAGTGCATAACTCGTGGAGCTCATGGTCTGAAATGAGTAATACCAAATCTCAGGACTGTGGTCAGCTTATTTGGTCCAACAGGCATTAATGAGGGATGTTACAGAAACAGTGGAGATGCTTCATTATATTTTTTTGTCTAGGAAATGCAGATCTGATCTTGTTCTGTATGTAGAGTCCACATAAATCTTAAGGACACTTTTGTGAATGTATTAGAGAAGAAATCTGTTGGCCTCTGTCTCCAAACTTGTAATACTTGGCATAAGGGTAAGCTTGTGCTTGTGCTTATAGCCTAAAGGAGCAGACAGAAAACAGAAGACTGACAGGGAAAAAATGGAGAAGAAGACCACCCAAGAGAAAGAGAAGTATCAGCCTTCCTATGAGACAACTATTCTCACAGAGGTAAAGCATTTTAGACGTTGTACTATTTCAGCATGTTGGGAGATAGATTTGAGAGAAAATGCAGTCTAACTGAGCCCTGGAGATTGTCTTGTGGAGACATGTATGCCTAGACCTGATTGAAATTGAGAGCAGAGTGAGATTACAAAATGTCTCTCACTGTTGAGGTTTATAAAAGATGCCAAAGTTTCTTATGTTTTAGGGTGCAAACCAACCCTTAACAGCCTAGCTTTAAAAGGAATATTTTCTCTATCTTGTGCTGTGCTCCTGGGCACTTGTCATGGTGCTTAAATGCCATTTGTATGAAGCATTTTTTTCAGAGCTCTCTGGCAAAAGTTTATGTTGGAGGTGGGGCACTTCAATAGATAAATAGGGTGTCTGATTAAATTATTAGTTTATTTTTCTGTGAATGTGCCTGTGAAGCTACTATTGCATACAAGATCTCAGAAGATTCTGGCTTACACCTTGGGTGGCATGGTTTAGTGGGAGCAGTCCCTGCCCATGGCAGGAGGTTGGAACTAGATGATCTTAAGGTCCTTTCCAACCCTAACTATTCTATGATTCTATACTCTAGGAATATCTTGGATGTCTTATATTCTGATGCATTTGGGGTGGAGATATGTGTGTTTCTACTCCTCCCTGCCATTACTAAGATGCTAAGATGTATATATAAGCTTACCTCAGGCTGTGGAATTGCTAGGCAATAGGACTCAAGAGAGTGGTTTGAAAGTGCTGTTCCTTCACTCTGTGCGGATGTGTTGTTGTTTGATTTAGTTCTTATGTTTTTTGAAGTGGCTTGCTGAACTTCTGAAAATGAGAGGTTTTCTTAATTTAAACAAACTTCCTGTTTGTGAGATCCAGTTCTTCCCACTCAATTTGCTTCACATTGCCAGGAGCAACCAGCATGTTTTCTAATTCAATGTGGTGGCTGTTAGTGAGCCATTTGTGTACACAGACTTAATTCCATTGAGTTGGCAGATCCCAAACTCTCCCTGTGAGCTCTGATGCACTTTGACATATTGCATGAGGAAACGTGGGTTGCTAAAGAGTTAAATATTTGCTAGTGCTCGTGAGATGATAAAATATTTGCTAGATGATAAAACTCCAAAGCTGCACTTGTTGTCTTTTTATCATTGCAAACAAGGGTACTACAGAACATTTTCGTGAACTCTTGGTGGTGGGGGGTTTCCACAGGGCTAAATTTCTCGTGCTGATTACAGTGTCTTAAATTCAGAACAGTCACCAATTCTAGCTGGGTTGCTCTGGTTTTATGCTACTGTAATGGAATATGGAGTTTGACCTATATTTGTCAAGGCTTTTATCAGTTTTGTGTCTATCTCTCTCAAGTTTTCTCCATGTAATACCCATTTTTAACTTGAGCTCTTCAACTGATAGCCAGAGGTTTTAGCAGACTGGTTTGAATTCTGCTCTTTCACTGGTAGTAACCTGAAGCAGTGCCTCTGGAGCATATTTGTCACTCTTCCCTGGATTTAATTAGGGATGTATAATTGAGACCAGGGGTATTTCTGTATCATTGCTGCCTTCAGTCTGCACTGACTTACTGGCGTTGCTCTGACTTACAGCTGTGCACATTTTGGCCCAGTGTTATTTGGGGACAGGCTTTGTGAAATGAGAGAAATGTGGAGTGCACAACTGGAATCAATCTGGCCCCTGACAGCCTGCTTGGAGAGCAGTGTAGAAAATCCATGGCCTGTCTCCTTCTCCCAGCAGGAGTGATGAGCTGAAGTTAGTAGCGTGGCAGCAGCATGAATGTGGTGTTAGAGGAGAATCGAATCC
Source organism: Psilopsiagon aymara (assembly GCA_024733675.1). Taxonomy (NCBI): domain Eukaryota; kingdom Metazoa; phylum Chordata; class Aves; order Psittaciformes; family Psittacidae; genus Psilopsiagon; species Psilopsiagon aymara. Next base: position 17,535 of record JANRGW010042662.1, on the reverse strand, counting down.
TTTATTTCCAACCTTACAAAAGTATCTCCACTGTTTTTCTTCCAACAGTGCTCTCCCTGGCCAGATGTGCCTTATCAAATGAACAATGCTCCATCTCCAAGTTACAACAGTTCTCCCAACAGCTTCAACCTTGGAGATGGGTATGTAACAAATAAATGCTTTTATCTTTCTTGTTGATATCATAGTGTTGTGTGAATGTTGTTTTTGTGTCCATGCATTTCATACCCTGGAAGAATAGGTCCAGGACCACCCTTCCTAGAAAGGGGAAAATGTTTCCGACTAGGCATTTTAAAACCTTCCATCCAGGAATTCCCTGTAATGCACAGTACTGTTTGTATGTCCACTGCTTATGTGGTGGCTGGGAGATGAGCTTCACAGGATCACCAGGACAATTCTTGCTATAAATTTCCTTTCCTATTCTTCTGTTCTTCAGAGAACACATGATGCCCTGTACCAGCATTTCCCACTATTTTCTGACTATAGTGTTAAAGTCTTTCAGCCTTTGTTTCTGTCTTGAGGTAGTTTGGGGTACTGGATTCCCAGTTGAATGGGAATAAAGAACCCCTGTCTGTGGCAACAGGCTGAGTTTAGAGAAGCCATTCCAGAACACATAATTAAAGGCGGTGTGTTTAATTCATTAATGTAGCAATCATAAAGAAACAGTTTTAGTGGCCCTGAAACACCCAACGTGATAGCTGATGACAGAACGGCAGGGTCCCTTGGTACTTCTGAGTCCTCCCTGTGACATACTTGTTCCTAGGAATTTGTCTTGGGCCTTTCTTTTCCTCCTCTAGGACTTTGCAGTTTGTTGCCTTCCTGCACAGTTTATGAATTAATCAGTGTTGTATCACAAATTTTCAGTGAGCAACTTCAACCTGTGAATAAGGACAAACACTGAAATGAGAAAAATTGGTGTTAGTAGAAGGATCTGTTGAGCATTTTCTTCCACTGCTAGATGATTAATTCTTTGGAAAAACCCTTGATCAATTGAAGTCCTGTCTACGTTTTAGGAGGGTTTAATAGAAACATGGTTTTATGTAATATAGTTAAATTACAATTTCCTATGTTTAAGATAACACCAGGGTTGAGTTAGAAGGTCCTTTATTCACTTTTTGTGATGAATCAGTATTGGACTGTGGATTTAGTTAAGGGATTTCTGCCTTGTGAGTTCAGGCACTCTGTGGGTCACAGCTTTCATTCTTAGGTGGTGTTATGTTAGTAAGCCATAAGTGTGGAAAAGTTTGAATGGGGTCAGTAAACTGGGTATGACCTCAACTGTCCAACAAAAGGCATGAGTTGGGGTTCGGGGTTTTTTTAATTATTTTTAATTTTTGTCGAGATTTTGGACGCATTCTTAAAAATCTGATAGAAAAAAAACCAAGTTGTTACATCACTTGTGACAGTTGAGTCAAATGGAAGAGGGGGAAAAGGATGGACACTGCTATGTCAAATTTAAAGTAATGTTTTTTTTTTCTCTTCCAACTTCACATAATTTTTTTTAGCAACAGTTCTCCAACCCACCAAGTGGAGCTCCTGCCTCCCACCAATGATGTAAGTACTTGAGATCATGTTAATGTGGTGCTTTTCTTTTTTAGGACACTGGTGAACAGTTCATTTCAAGACCTTCTTATTCTTTTTGCAATGTAGCATCTCCTTCCTTCTGCTTCTATTCAAGATGCCCAGCAGTGGCTTCATCGTAATAGGTTCTCTCCATTCTGTAGACTCTTCTCAAGTTTTTCGGGTGAGTTTAAACAGTCCAATTATTTTTGTCTTTATTCTCTTTTGTAAGGGCAGCTCAGGCTTCATATCAAGAGCATCTGCTGCTGGCCACTGTTCATGGGATCACTGGTCTGATCCAGAGTGGTGGTTATTTTGTTCTTAGATTTGTTAGCATTTGCCACAACAGTTTGTAGAAATATAGAATAAGTAAAGAAGAGGAGAATAATTTAGATGGAAGGGACTTTCTAAGTTCATTAAGTGCTACCCCCTGCTTGAAGTAAGTCCAGGGTCCTGTACAGTTGCATTTGAGTATCTCCAAGGTTCCACAATCTCTCCAAGCAACCTCTTCAAATACTTGACTACTGTCACAGTGAAGAAGTGTTTCCCATGTTTTGTCTGCTGCCTCTCATTCTGTCCCTGTGCACCTTTCAGAAGCGCTTGGCTCTGTCTTCATTCAGCTCCATGTTCACTGTACCCTCCTATTAGATAGTTATACACAACAGTAAAATGGTGGAAGGGGGAATTCTTAAAGATGTTGAAATCTTGAGGAGCCTCTTTCTGACTTGCAACAGGGGTGTTGGAACTAGATGATTTTAAGGTCCTTTCCAACCCTAACTACGCTTCTATGATTAAATAACCTTGTGAACATGGCAGGCAGAGAGAACTGGGCTGTTTAATGGCCAGTGTTAAAACATCTAGCTTGTCTCTGATTTGGCTAGAGTGTCTTTCAGTGCAGGGCTGCTCTTTTGGCAGCTTCCAGTACTCTGCACAGTGATTGATTTGCATTGTACACCTCTCTGAATCTGCTACTCTCTAAGCAGATCTCTGATTTAGCTTTGTGAGTTCTCTCCTCCTGGCCTTTTCCTGCTGCCCGTACACACAATTTGGAAGCTAAGATTTGCTTAACTTCTGAAAAAAAATCAATTTGAAATATGTAGGTGCTGACTTACTGAAGATGTCCAAAGAAGATTTTGTTCAAATCTGTGGGCCTGCTGATGGAATTCGGCTCTTTAATGCAATCAAAGGAAGGTTTGTACTTCTTCCTTCCTATTTTTTTGTTACGGCAGCATCCCTTGGTAATTTCATTCTTAACTAGAAGTTAATCCTGGAGCTGTAGCATTTAGATTTCCTTTTAATACTTCAGAGAGGTCATCTGAGAGGATGGAGATCACAGTGGTATTCAAATCCAAGCACAGCTCAGATATGTTGCTGAAATGAAGCAGCATAATGTGGCTCTCCAGTGCTGGATCTGATGTGCTGCCACCTGATAGCTTCCCTCCACTTTATATGAAACACAGCCCACAAACACACTGTTGCATCTCCATCACAGGTAACAACCAACAAACAAACCAACCTCTGAAGTCTCACATGACTCTTAAACTTACTTTTATTGCAATAACATCTTAAATTCTACAGCTGGGCAGGATTCAAATCATTAAAGGCAGGTATGATGAGCTGCTTGGCAAGTGCTGTAAACTTTTTATTCTTATTTGATCCTGATGAGATTAAGGTGGTCTGCTCTGTCCCGTCACCTCCCAGCGGGCTCTGGCTAGACCCCCTAAGGCACCTAGTCCCCTGCATTAAGACTACCCCTTAGCTGGTTATTTATGCACAGCTTGAATCATTCCATCTCTCGTTGTTTAATAGCTGACTGGAACAATTTTAGATCTACTAAATAACTTACTGCTGGTTTTTTAATAATCCATAGAAATGTAAGGCCAAAAATGACAATTTATGTCTGTCAAGAGCCGGAGCAAAACAGGTCCCATCTCCACCAAAAAAGAGAAAATGGAGATAGCAGTCTTTGTGGTAAGTTTTTATGTATAGATTTTGTTAAACATGCAACCTGGTAAGAATGTTGCTTTCTATCTGAGCTTCCATGTGGGACCGCTTGCCGTTTAAGGAGGTCCTGTTTATCTCAGCTCTGCCGCTTTGGTTAGTTTCAGGGCTACAAATTCCAACTGGTACCATCTTGTCTCAAGAACAGACCAAATTTACGAGCTACCTACAGAATGGTCTAGCAAAATCTCTATTCAGTTCTTAATAGGGACCATAGCATTGAAAAGTAACCCCCATCCACAGTTTGCTTCAGATTATGTCTTGTTTGAAAATATTCTGGGAAATGGAAGGTCTTAAAGTGAGGTTCTGATTCTTGAAAGTCCAAAGCCTTTGGGGACTCACTGACCTTAACTGTCCCTCATGATGTGATGTACGATCAAATGAGAACAGAGATTGTCCGTAGTTCTTGCACATATTATAAACCAGGCACAGTGTTTCTACCTGGCTGGTTCTTCCATTTGGGCTGGATTTAAAACTCAATACTGTCATCTACAGTTATTTGATACATTGTAGTCTTTAGTTCGTGCCTATAGGATCAGTGGGATAGCATCTAATGAAATGCTACTTTTTTAACGTAATATAATTTGTCTTACTATTTAATTTGATCTACTTTAAAATTGTCAAAATCAGTAAAAGTAGATCATAAAAAAATAACATTTTTATGAGAGGGTTTTTTTGGTGCCCCATGGTACAGGTTGTCATTAGGCGCTGTGTTTTCCTCTGTGCAAAAGTAACGTGTGCTTTGTTTGCCCATGACATCCAAATACTGGGTATTTTTTTACAAATCATGAAGCTTGATATTTGGTGGCTGCTTTAAAGGTAGTATGCTTATGTATCTACTGTCAGGTTTTGAACCTTGATCTTAAACCCATTTGGTTGTTGATATGGAGCATCTTGGCGTTATCTGAGTTGCTATTCTATAATTATAACTCTGTAATTAGTTTCAACTTGTTGCAGTATATCATGCAATCTTCTTGGAAGAATTGACCACGCTGGAATTAATTGAGAAGATTGCAAGCTTGTACAGCATTTCTCCACAGCAGATAAATCGAATCTATCGGCAGGGACCCACAGGGATCCATGTATTAGTGAGCAATGAGGTAAGGGGTTAATGTAAACTCTGTCAGAACTGTAACAGTTGTCTGACTTCTTGAAGTTAGAATGGCCTTTTAAATTAGGGAAAGAATCTTCAAGAAAGCTTAGCAGTTACAAATCCTGACAAGTTAAAGCAAATACTTAAAGCAGATCATTCATGCATACCATTGATTTTGGTGTGGTTTTAAGATAATTGCTTTGTAAAAGAGCATGTTTGCATTTTTTGTTGTGCTGGATTTTGTTGTGGTTGTTTTTTTGTTGTTTGCTGTTTTGTTTTTTTTTAACAAAACAGAACAAAATAGGTCATTTCCTCTTCATGTTGACTACTGAAACAAATTTTGGAGCAAGGATCTAAAATAAAAACTTTAAAATTAAATAGGAAATTTAATTTCTATTTCATTCTTCTTTCCTCAAGAAGGCAGGTTTGAAAATCTGTAGGGTAGTTAGTCTTCCATCTTGACCAGTGATTACAGCCACTGGGTCAGAGTCAGTGCTATGTAAGTGCACACTATGATTTAGTGGACCTCTGCTGCCTGTTTGTGTCCCATTATATGACAGCTTAATTTAGTCCAATCCATTAACTTGCAGGTTAATAGTGAGTTGCCCTTCTTCCTCTTTCCTCTGCACTAAATTACTTACTCATTCATGCACCAGAATCACTTAAGGAGCTTCATGTATAAGAAACATTGTTAAAACAAATGAAGCAGAGCGTAGGTCTCAACTGGAGCCTAAATCGAAGGCTGTAATGCTTATTCCTAAAGTCTCCTTGCTGTTTCAGCCTGATTAAATCTGAAACCCTGATGCTTTATGGATGTAAAGTGCTTGGAGGCATCTCTTGGTAGGGGAATTGCCTGAACCAGCTTGGATATAAGGCATTAAGTATTTAAGTAAATTATTAACAATGTCTATTGCTTTTTTAAATATTTTTTTCTTGTTCTAGTACTATAGTGCAAAGAGTGAGGCGCTCTGTGAATGTACTTCATGCATCATTAGGCACAGACTGGCCAGTGAAGTTTGATTACAAGAACAGGGGGTAGGGGGTGATTGTTAAACCCCAAAGAGAGTAGGTAGGTTAGTCTAAGTTGAAAAGAATATTTGGTGTGAGAACTTGCACTGGAAAGTGCTTTACTTGAATAGTATTCAATAGTTAAGAAAAGGCCTTTGCTTAAAGCTGGACTTTCTGAGCTGATCAGAAAGGTTCTGGTCGTCTCCCCTCCAAAGTTAGGTGTCCAGCATCTGCTTCAACTGTCTGAGACACCCCTGAAAGTAATTTATCTCCTGTGTTTCACACAACCGCTCTAAGGTGAGAGAATGCATTGAGTAAAGATGAAGCTTCACTGAGTGTTTCAGTTTGGATCTGAAGCTAGCTGACTCTTTTAACTTACCTTGTTAGTTAGGGGCCTCATTAGAACCTGCACGTGTTCTGAAAATCTAGTTTTATCATGACTAACTCAAGTGGCTTTAGATACTTATCTTGCTTCCCATGATCTGCCTTGCCTCTCATAGCAGTTTCATTAAGATTCCTGTGCCTCAACAAAATACAAACAGGTGAATGATTCCTGCAAGCACATTTTGACTAGTGTCTAGTAAAAATACGCTGCTGAGATGGCTTTTCAGTAGCATTTTTCCTTTATTCAACAAGGACTCCATTTCTCAGGGCTCATCACCTGTAGGTAGTATTTCAGATGCTAATGTAAGCTCAACTGAGCTTCATCATTCAGCTGTGTGTGTATTTTAGGAGATTTTAGAAGGCAGACTGTCTTCATCCAGCCTAAATTAGTGTGGCTCCACCGAAGGCCATTAAGGGCATGGTCCTAAATAGACTAACTGAAGAGGTATAAGAACTTAAAGGATCAAGAACTGCAAAGCGGATGGTAAAATGCTGAACAGGCTAGATCAGTTCCAGGCAAGCACTTTAATATGTGCTTCTCTTAAGCACATTAGCAGCTGCAAGGATCTTAATTAATCAGTCATGTACTTAGTAATCTTACGGGCAGGGTTACTTAGGACTCTCTAGGACTGGAAACCAAATGTTGTTTGATACCTCTCCTCTGAAGTCTGTACTGGCACTGAAGGAAACTTGAATGTAATTGCTCTTCTGTTGGCTTTTTTTGCTTCTGCCCTTCAGATGGTACAAAACTTCCAAGATGAATCTTGTTTTGTTATCAGCACATTAAAAGGTATGTATTGCTGTTGCTATTACACGTGGCTCTAAAGATAAATTCTCCTTTTGATTGCACTAAATGTTATTACAAACTTGGTGCTTTTACCCTGAAAAGATAAGTAATCTAACTTAGTGTAAGGAAAGGTATTGCTTCAGTTTACACTGTGGTAGACTGATGAATCTATGTTTTCTTCAGTTACACTTATAAAACTTTCATAAATCCATGGATAACACTGACATAAATGAGCAGAAAGCCCTCTAGTAAAATGGTAAAAGATGACTGTAAGTATGTTACATTTTTTAATGTAAATGCTTTGACCTAAATGTTCAATATTGATTTTCATGAGTGTGTTGTAGAACAAGGCTACAAACTATTGCAAACTACCTAAGAATAAATCTGGAGTTCTGTGCTGTTTTCTGAAAGCAATGAAAAAATGCTTTGCATTTCTGTGTTACAGCTGAAAGCAATGATGGCTACCACATCATTTTAAAATGACCGTGCTGCACAGAAAGACTTTAACAGCCTAAAATTTAGTGCCTCACTGAGATTTCTACAACCTAGACTGGAAACATGAAGACCCTTCTGGAGAAAATGCTCCTGTGAACTAAGAATTACCAAACAGCTTAAGGAAAATTCTGCTATTACAGATATACATTTCTTGTGGTGTGTGGTTTGGTTTTTTGTTTGGTGGGGGTTTTTTTAAAATTATTTTTTTTTTAATAATCTGGAGCTGAGAACATCCTCGAAACTTGTATATGTTTCTTCCTCCCTCCCTTCCTCTGCAGTCTTAAAAATTGTTGAGGTTTCTGCTTATTACTTAGAAACATCTGCCTTGTACTAAAGGGAAATGAAAGATAAACAAAACCCAATTCTCTAGACCCCTCGTGGTTGGGTGAATTGATTTATTTTCTCTTCCAAGTGCTCTCTTGCTTTCAACACACTCCCTGTTGCTGATCGACATAGACTCCCTGGGGCTTCTCTTTTACTCTTTGAGGTGGAAGGTCTGGGGCTACATCCAAAGCCAAATTGAGCAATGCAGAGGATGGGTTTGGTGTCCAGTCCTTACCCAGAATGTCAACCCTGTAAGCCCGCTCTTAGCTGTTCTTCACCTGTAGATACAATCAAAGTTCAGAGACCTTGGTCTCCCCTGGCAGTGCTTCTGTAACACCTGTCCACTAGAACAATTCTGCAGGGTTCAAGGGGTGACAGGCAACCTGTGGCAAGTAGTTCAGTACCATGTTATATCTTTAGCTTTAGAATAGTCTCCCTGAATGGAGTATATGAACGCTTTCTGAGGAAATGTTTTGAATGTTGGAAGTTAGAGAGTGCATGGCACATTCGTACTATGGATTTATTCTGCTCTAAAAAGTGTTGATTAATTGCTATCTTTACTGTAACTGGGAATTAGGTTTTATAATCTTAATGATTTTTTCCTTCTGTTACTCACTAAAGCAAGTCAAACTGAGCTTTGATGGAGTCCAGGTAGCAGATTATCTTAGTTGCTGCTTCTTGTATTTCTGCTGTTTCACTCTTGACTCCCATTTTCAATATCTGCAACTATGGTCAACTCCACCCTTCCTCGGACGTTTGGGATTCCATCCAAGCTCCACTAGGTCTAAAAAGTGGCTTCCACTGATGTCAAAGGCAAACTGGATCACACCCTTCTTACATAGATGAAGTAATTTTACTTTTGGTAGCTAATTAATAAGGCTGTTTACCAAACTGAATGTCCAAATAGCATTGAATTTTTGATACTTGAACATTTAATTTCATCCTGAATTGAGACGGAGAACTGAAATACCAAGAAGTTTCCTGGAACAGAATTTAAAAAAAAAAAAAAGAGAAATTGTCAGCTGGAAAATGCCTTGTGAAATGGAAACATTTAATTAAATCCATTTGGCCCTTAAAGCAACATCAGTTACAGCTACTGTTGCAGACCTCAGAAATTACCATTCAAGTGCCTTGTGCGTTGTGTCTCCCTTGGGGTCCAGCTCTTTGGCTGGGTTACAGATCCCATGATGCTCTTACCATGGGTTAGTCAAAGGGGGAATGCGTCATGAAGGCTGGAGGGGTGCCCAGGAGCCCAGCCTTCTGGGAAAGAGGGGGACATGGAGCCCATGAATTACAGCTCCCAGCTGACACTGGAGGAATTCGGACAAACATGGACTGATATTTTTCTGACAAAAATGATGAGTTTCAAGCTTTCCCAACAGAAATAAACAGCAAAATATTGAGAAAAGCAACCTTTTTTTCATTAAAAGCACTGAGTTTTGCGCAAAAAACCCCCGCCCATCTCCACTGAAGTTTTTTTTTTTTAATTTTTTTAACACCAAAAATAATACTGGAATAGAAAAATCATGTTACAATGGGAAAACCTTCAGCCAACTCAGCTAATTGAATAACAGAGCCTACTTAGGCACGATCTTGCTTGGCTGTCCTGGATGCTCCATGAATTGTAGTGTTTCTCCAAAAAAAGATGCCTAGGGTTTGGGCCATGGCAGTTCCCTCCCGCTGAAGTGAAGAAGCTTGGGTTTCTTCATTGAGGACCAGGTTGCACAAGTGAGGAGGTTGTAAGTGTTCTCTTGACAGAGAAAGGAGATCAGACAGTGAGGCTGGGGAGAGCTTTGAGGGAAGAAATGCCTTTTTGGAGGATGGGAAACGCCATCTTTTTGAGAGGAAGGTGATGCCACATCATTGTCAACTCTTTCTAGGTCGCTGTGTCACCTCTGTAGCTTTGCAGCCTGCTCTTCACTGCCATGTGTGTGGAGGGAGGCAGCTGAAGGGCTCCTGGACCTGGTCACTGAAGCGTGTAGGTTGTGGCCACACAATTCCAAGTGTCTTCCAAAACAGGGAATAAATTCCAGCTGTTTTCGTGTGTAGGTGGGACCAACATGCCCCTGTGTACCAGGAGCTCTTTGATTTATTTTGTGGAATATGCTTTGGAATATGTATGTTGGCTGTGCTTTTTCGTCCTGCTTTGTAATGCTGGTCTAATACATGGCATGGCTATTGTTGATGGCAGCTGAGGGAGGTGAATCTGACCTGATAAGAAAGGCTTAAAAAAGACCTTGGAGTCACCAGGAGTGTAGCCTGTACTGTATGCACTTATATGTGCTAGCCCTGTAATTTGGGAATGCAGCAATACCAACACATAGCAGTGTGAAGAAGGAATAGAGGTAGCCTTGCTTCCAGAGGTAGGGACTGAGAACTATTTGCCTATTAAAAAAATATATAATTTATTCTTGATTATTTAAAAAAATCTTGGCCAGCAGGAATTATATGCAGCAGTCCTCGTAGTGTTACAGTGGCACTTGCTTGATTAATTTTGAACAAAAATAAGTCTCCAATATGGCCTTTTTATATTTAGATTTTTAAAGATAATTTTATACTGATATGAGGGTGAATTTGACAATATATCTTGTTCTCTCTATGCTGTAAGAAGGTGTAACAGAGTAAACCATCCCATCAACTATAAATATTGTCCTATGCGGGCTCTACTGTTTTGTCTATGTCAGCTCATTTGTAAAGCTGTCTGACTTTAGTGTGTGTGTAAGACCTGTGCTTACGTGACAGAGTAGCTGTAGTCCTTTTTGAACTTCTGTAGTTGCAGCAGAAATTTAGATGATAGTAGTCAAGGAAGATATACATCCATGAAGACACAGCACAGCTAGTTTGGTGTCTAGGAGAATGTTTAGTTACTTCAACTTGGAATCATGAAACTTCTTGAGTCAGAAAGGACCCGTAAGGATCATTGCATCCAACTCCCTGCTCCTTGCAGGACTACCTAAAACTAAACAATATGACTAAGAGCATTGTACAGATGCTCCTTGAATTTTAATAGGCTGACCACTTCCCTGGGGAGCCTGTTCCAGTGACCAACCACCATCTTGGTGAAGAACCTTTTTCTAATGTCCAGTCTGAACTTGCCCTGATGCAGCTTCTTTGCATTCCCTCATGTCCTATCACTGGTCACCAGAGAGAGGAGATCAGCACCTTCCCCTCTGGTTTCCCCCCTGAGGAGGGTGTAGGCTGAGATTCATCTCTAGAAGTTAGGGAAACATGTTTCACCCTTTGCCCTTGTTTACCTCTTGAAGCTGATGAGTTTGTCCGTGCAGGATCCAAGCAAAGCCTTCAGATTTTATTTTAGTGGCTTATGTGAGGTGTGAGAGAGACTTGTCTCACCTGTGTAAGTGAGGGTAATCTTAGACTTTCTCCATGGTCACAGAGGGTCTGCCATCCCTGGCGAGACTCATTTGCCCTATTTTAGGATGTGACAGCCTCGAGAAGGCAGCTTTTCTCTCCTTGAGACTGGAGGAAGCACAAATTATTAGTCTGTGCTAGATGTATAAATTCTAGATAAGCTAAAGGCGAGGGAGATGAGTAGCTCTCCCTCATCTAAATATCCAAAAGGGTTTTGCCTTTACTTAGCTCTTAAGTGCCTGTTACATTTATTCTTGCTTTTCTTCTTGTTGTTGTTGCTCCTATTTCTTTTTTTAAAAGTAACACTTGCTCAAAGTGATTTAAATGAGACTTTTTTCTGCTCCATGTGTGAATTTCATACATCAGACCTGTATAAAGTTGGGGTTTAGGATTACAATGAATAACTTGGTATCTCAAACTGTCCAGCTCTGAGGTTATCTGTATGATGACAGCCACAATTGGTAGAAGTGGGCTTTCTAGGGATTAAAAGGAAGAACCATTAACATGATTAAAACCAATTATGACTTCAGCCAATACTGCAAAGTATAAACCTGAGTTTTTATCAGATCTGTACTGGCTGTTTGAAATTATTTCATAAATTGTGGAATCGCATAATCACAGAGTGGTTTCGGTTGGAAAGGACCTAAAAGCTCACCTTGTTCCAACTCCCCTTCCATGAGCAGGGACACCTCCCACTAGACCAGGTTGCTCAAAGCTGCATCCAGCCTGTCCTTGAACACTTCCAGGGATGAGGCATCCACAACTTTTCTGGGCAACCTGTTCCAATATCTCACCACCCTCACAGTGAAGAATTCTTTTCCTAATGTCTAATCTAAATTTTCCCCTCTGTCAGCTTAAAGCTATTCTCCCTTGTTCTGTCACTACATATCCTTGTAAAAAGCTCCTCTCTAGTTTTCTTGTAAGCCCCCTTTCGGTATTGGGAGATTGCTACAAGGTCTTTCCTGAGGCTTCTTTTCTCCAGGCTGAGTAAACATACCTGTGGCATTTTCTCTGACAACTGAGTAGATTGGTACAAGTCAGTTAGTATGACTCTGGTGATGGTCTGAGAACTCATGGAAATGCCCATGATACGCAACTGCAGGGCAAAAAATCTGCCTGAGGTGGCAGGACTGGTGTTATTAAAATGAAAGCTGCTGTTTTTTCAGCTGGCCCTGCTTGGTAGATTGGCTAAAATTGAAGTAATAATTCAATCTGGAAAGTATGGGAGTTCTCATTGTTTTGGTGTGAAATGTAAAGGGCTGAAGTTTCAAGACTTGGAGTTGGTAAAAGCATTTTTGCAGTTGAAAAGTCCTGAATGGGACTCTCCTTATAATGTAACATATACACATTTATGCATATATATATATATATACACACATACATACTGTATCAAGACATATATCTGCTGAGTACTTGTGGTCTTCAGCTTTAACTGGTACTCTGCTTTGTTTAATTGCAGTTCAATGTAAAAGACTCTGGTTGATCAAGCTTTGAAACCCAGCCATTCCTTGGGTACATACCTAAAAGTCTGTAATAATGACTTTAGGTGATTTGGACATGGTACACTTGAAGTGATGCAGATTTGATGAATTTCTGCAATATAAATCCCAGGCCTTGGTGAAGACAGACATATTCCTGCACTAACACTGCAGTTCTATATTGCAGCTTCTGAAAATTAGAGTAAAAGAAATAGATTGCCCGACGCTTTGTAAACTAGTGAGAACTGCTCCCTAAGCAGAACAACCGTACGATGACTTTCCTAGCTCGATGTTGTATTGCTTAAGCATTGGCTGTAATTCTAACAATCATTTGGTGGATGACTGGGGCAGGTGTTTTTTTGTCTGTGTCTGGTTTTGGTTTTGACTGTTTTCAAAGAAATGCTTATATTCAGGCTGTAGCTTCTCTTTCTCCTCCAGTCATGAAGTGGTTTAACTTTATGCCTCTAATAGAAATATTTCTTGAGATTATAATCTGTTTGACAGCACAGGGTACCCAAAGTGAGGAGTGTTTGACCTTCATCATCACTATTGTGGGTGAATATAAGAAGGCAGACTGGAGGTGTGTCTTAACATCCTTGTCTTTCTTCAACAAATGGGTTAAGCTGGTGCCTAATTTCTTGTGCATTTCTGATTCGTAGCTTTTGTTTTGGTTTGTTTTGTTTTGGGTTTGTTTGGGTTTTTTTTGCCATTTCCTCAAATTCTTCTGTTCCCTGGGGGGGGATGCATTGGTGGGCAGCTGGTGTGTCCAACTTTTTAAAGTAGCCTGCTGTTGTCCCCCGTTTGCTTGGGGTGAATGTTTATCTTTCAAAGGGCTAGGGGAATTACATCTCTTCACTGACAATGCAGCCAGAAACAGGTGATGCTGACCATGAAGTTGGCATGATGGCAAGGGCTAGTGGAGGTGGTTTGATTGGAGGTTGAGGCTTACCAGTTGTGAGTAAATACTGCCACACTCTATCATTTCATTTGTTGGGTTTTGGGTTTTTTTTGTACATGAATAAAGAAAAAAGCATATTTTGCACTGGCTCTTGTACTGTTGTGCAGAAGAAATCTGTATCTAGAATCTGTGCTCCAGTCAAAATGCAAATAAACCTGTTTGTAAGAAGCATGGGTTTCGTCTCTGCTTTGCTTGGCGTGGATGGGTGCAGGAGAACCTCAACACTGGCTGATGCTGTAAGGTGCTGGGCACCCTCCTACAATCAGTAGGAGAGGAGTTTGTAAAGTGTTGGTGGGGGAACATCCACTGTAGCCAAATGTCCTGCAGCTTCTTCTTTGTGTTGGGACTGACTTCATTTCTCTGCAGCATAATGCAGTGACCAGTTCATATTTAATCCATTTCAAGGCTTGAGGAGAAGTTCCTAATTCTTGCAGAAGCCATGACAATGGGCGTATGCTTCAGGAAGAGCACAGGCTTTGTCGAATGACAGCTGGCTTTGGTCTTGCAGTGCTCAGAGGACACAGGAGTTTCAGAGGCTGGTCCTCCGTGACATCAGAGATGAGCAAAAAAGTCTGTTCTGGTAGCAATGGTCTGTCCCATTTAGCAGCTGTTTTAGCACACACTGCAGAAGAGGCAGTGAGGTTTAACTGGAAGAACTTCAGTATCCTCTAAGATTTAAGCCATAGATCTAATAACACACAGGTTCAGGAGATTGACAGATGTTTGGTGTCATTTTCCAGTTGGAGGAGATGGGGCCCAGTTTGCAAATAGTATTTTTGAGCATACCAACTTCCCAGTAAGGCAAAGGAGAGAGAATGAGTGTACTGCCGTGTGAAGGTGATGTGTAATTTGAATTGACCTCAGGAGCCATTTCAGCTCCTTTCTTTTGCTGAAGAAGTGTTTGAATCACAAAACGAAAATGCAGCATATATTTCTGTATTTATCAGTTAATATGCAAAGTATTATGGCCCAATGTACCTAGAGGGAGGTGGATGAGAATTGATTATTTTTCTCTACTGCTGACTCAGGCATCCCTAATTTCTGTTAACTTAAATTTTCTCTGGAAGTAGAAGTCCATCTATCTGAAGCCTCCTATTGTTGAAGTGTTCAACTGCTCTGTGCATGATTAGGCAGTGTCATGTCTCACAGGGCTGCTGAGATTCAGTACAGGATCTTCAGCTTCAGAATAGGTTCAAATTCACTTGCAGCAGCCAGGGGAGCTGGGCAGGTCATGCCGTGATGTCAGGATGTTAGCTGGCACTCAAGGGTCTAAGGCTGGCATTAGCACTCAAGACTTGAGGGAGTGTGTGAGGCCACCATGGCTGTATGGCTCTATGATGGCTGCCAGCTGCAGGGGCCATCCCTGGGGCTTTCAGGATGTGAGAACCTGGACATTGAGCTTGTGTCAAAAACCGCTTACATCCATAGTGTGAACCAGAGACAGGAAACTGGGCATGTCTCAGGCACCATTTGCATTTGACCATGGGAGGCCTTGAGCATAAACAAAACAGTAAGGATGTTGTCTTTTGATACTATGTAGATAGGTTTGTTTTGACCCTTTCAGCTGAAGCTGATAGGCCCCCACAGGAATGTGAAAGGATGAGTCAAGGATGAGTTGACTCAGGATGGAGCCCAAACGCAGACACCACAATATAAGGAACAACAACTACGCGGAGGTCTATCCACCTGGAGGACCCTCGGGAAACCCCACTTTTGGAACTGTGCATGTGCTCACTCAACTATGCCCATCATTATCATAGTCACACCTCTCTACTCTTTGTGTGCAAATTATGGATGACACCCCAAAAGAACATGAACATAAAAGTGCAGGGCTCAGGTCAGAGGGTGAGCTCCCACCACCAACGACACCCTGGGTTAAGGGATCAGTGAGACGGCTCTGGATCCACAGGTGGTGATACTTCTCTCTCTCTCTCTCCCTTTCTCTCTTTTTCTCTCCTCTCTCTTTCACTGAATATTGACTAGATCTAAGTAAAAGTGTGTGGGATGGAACTTACTGATCCAGTTAAAGTAGTCATTATTGAATTATATCTAACCATATGCCTTGTATTAATAAATCATAAAACTGGTTGGTTTGTGTTTCACCTTGAGTACAAGGGTATCATGAACTTGGTCTTTGGTCCCAAGGGACCAAAGGAAGGGAAGAGAGGTTGTTCTAAACAACTCTGCAAAATTATCCTTCTTCTATAAGCCTGACCCATGTGTTGTCAGGGGTTGGTGAATGCAAAAAGAAATACCAATGAGGTTTTTACCTAAACCTGCTTAATAAAAGGGGTTCAAAGACAAGGAAAGGGGTAATGCACAATAATTTCTATGGGAAACACACCAATGGAGAAACTTCTAAGGAAAAGAGCCCCTAAGGAGCATACCCAGAAGTCAGTGGCAGGTGTAATTAAGACTGGGCGGGAGCTGAAAAGAGATTTTCATGAGTGAGGAGAGCCAAGATTTAAGATGAGCTGCTTAGCCAAAGTGTTGGCATAATCTCATCTAAATCCTCAACAGCAAGCAAATATTTTAAAATTAATTTTCTAATTTACAAAACAATGCAGTCTTTCAGTTAAAAGGATTAGTTACAGCTATGGAGCAGGCAGGGAAGTAATACCCCTCATACTCTTTCTGTAAAGAAGCTAAATGCTTCCAGGCTTACCTTGGTAGGAAGGATTTGATGCTGCAATAATTTATTTACTTTTTAATATATTACAGCAGAGGCTGGTTGTCCAGATCAGACTTTGGGAATTAAGATCTCCATGATATCAGCTATATAGTTTAACCTGTGGTAGTAAAATCAGGAAAAAGTTGAGTAAAAAAATGAACTCATGACTTTATGCAGGAAGAAAAACGTGGCTGAGGCTGCATGGCTGGAGCAGCCCAGAAAAGGAAAGCTCAGCACAAAAGCATGGAGGCCACCTACATCAAGCCAAGTGCGTGCTTCAGCACAGCTGTCCTGAGGACAAAGAACATTGTCCCAGGCAAAATTGTTCCAGAAACGCCCACAGTTTCCCTTTTCCGACAGATTTACCTCATTTCATGCAGTGCCTATGAGGCCACAACTTCTGTTTCTTGATCAATCCACAGTTATTTACTGCCACATGCGTGGCCTGAAAGAAATGAAGTCCAAGTGAGAACACTGAGATAGATTTGATGATCATTAAAGTAATTAATGGGGAAAAGAAGGAAAGGAGAGGCATTTGGCTTTGCTTTTTCAAAAGCTTTGGCTCCCTTCTGGCTCTGCCAGTCCCTGCCAATTGCTTTGCAACATCCTCACCATGTCTGCAGAAGATGAGTGCCTGTTCCCAAACACGTACGCATGCAGCCATGTTGCTGTTTTAAATGCATGTCCATGTCTGTGGTGGTACCTTCCCCCCACTCCTCTCCTGGACCCCTCTGCTTCCCCAGGAATTCCCGTTAGGCCCCAGCCTTTGCACAGGTGCCTGGTTGCCTAGCAAAGGTAAGGAGCGGCACACAGGGATGGAAAAGGTTGGATACTCCCTGATTGTACGAGGAGCTCTTTTAGAATTATCAGTCACTTCTTGGCAAACTGGAACATAACTGTTGTGCAACTGGTGAAACCAACATATAATGGCTGATGGCTAAAGCCAGACATCTTATGACCCTATAAACAGTGATCCCAAGAGAGAGATCCTTTGAGCTCTCCTGGAACACAGCAGGATGTGACCAGTATCTCAGAGCCCATAAACTCTCAGGTTTATGAAATAGAGGGATCATATACCTGGGCTGTTACTTCTGATCACTGACAGTCTACTGAGGAGTCCTGAGAAAGCTGATGTGAGTGTTGTATTATACTTTAAATTTTCACTGCACCCGAGAGATATTTTTAACATGTATATGCATATGTCTATGTATACGTATATGGAATCATAGAATCATAGAATACTTAGGGTTGGAAAGGACCTTAAGATCATCCAGTTCCAACCCCCCTGCCATGAGCAGGGACACCTCACACGAAACCACGTCACCCAAGACTATGTCCAACCTGGCCTTGAACACCACCAGCGATGGAGCATTCACAACTTCCCTGGACAACCCATTCCAGTGCCTCACC
>JANRGW010042661.1:0-14273 GCA_024733675.1 Psilopsiagon aymara | reverse complement strand
CCCCCCCCCCCCCCCCATTTTTTATCTAACCTCAATATCATACAGTATTTAATCTGGTTTTACTGTCATCTTACAAAGCAAAGAGAGTACTTTTCTTCTGTCTTCATTAAGAAAAAAAAAAAGAATGTACTCAAATTGTACATTCTAACTGCTTTATTTGGAAAGGTTTTGATCCCTTAAAGTACTTCTAAGTATGTTCTAGCTGTAAGTAATTAGTGCAACTCCATCTTTCTTATTGACCATGATCAGAGCAAATTTTTGAAGTTGGACAGAGGACAGAGGAATTCACTAACGAGTGTCTGATGGGCATTAGTAGTTTTGCAAAATGGTTTGAAATCTCAGTTTTCAATTTTATTCAGGCAGAAGTTTAAGGGATCCATAGTACGCTGAACAGCTTCTTATTTCAGCATGTGCTAAGCAGTCTAGAGCGATGCATCCTATCTAAATGAAAGTAATTTGTGCTTATCGAATTTCGAGTAGGCAAATAGTGATAATCTCAAACACTAGTTTAAATAACATACAAAACAACTGACCACATGTGCAAAGCCAAGCATGAGCATGTTTTCTTTGCAGATTTATATAATAAATTCATGCTTAAACATTTTGGTGAATCAGGACTGAATATTTGTTAAAACTTTGTCACAAGCATGAACCTTTGCAGAAAATATCACATCATAATCCACGTGTATGAAAATTTCTTCGCAGTCATGTCAAGTTAAAACTGAAGCAACAACCCAGAAGGTAGCCAGGAACTGACCAGTTGCAGTGCTGGGCCTGAGTTGCAATTTAGAAAGATTTTTCAGCAACTCCTTGATTACCTGAAGTTGTAAGTTTCCATGCTTCTTAAAAAAAATCAGTTCATGCTAGGGGTTGGAATTATTTCTACTGTATAATACTACCACAAAGACTTAATAAAAAAGAGATTTCCAAACAAAGATGAGAGAATTTTAAAATATCATGAAGAGCTTCATATAGTAATTTGGAAAAAAAAAAAAAAAAAAAAAAAACAACCTACTTTTTCTAAAATGATTTTAAAGTTATACTTAAGGAAGAAAGGTAAATTCCCTCTCTGAGGGAGGTAGGTACAATCATACCACTAATCAAGTGGTATCAACGCAAACTCTAGCAGTTCTCAGGAAAAGCTGTCAAATGGCCCCTAGGATAGTTTCTTGCTTGAACAGTTTAGCAGAGTGAAAAAACAAGTTCTGTGACCTTCCTGCAGCTTCTGCACTGAGGATAATTTCTGCTGAATAGTGCTGAAAATAATAAGGATGCAAAAAATGTGGAGCATAGGTGTCTGATCTCATTTCATCATTATGATACAAGTAGTGAATCACATGAAGATTACACCTTGATTTTAATTTAAATGGATTTTACTGGCAAATTGGATCTTGTCATGCTTCATAAGAATATATTTCATGAAGCAGCTGAATTGCCTACCTTTACAAATTGATATGGATCAGAAGAGAAACTTCATTTCATGCAACCTTTGAAATAACCTTACAGAAATGTAAAATTTACTCCTGCAAGTCATCTGTGGCTTTAATGCATTAAGAATTATTTTTATCTAACCAGATGCAAAAGTTTGCCTTTTATTTACATTTTCAGTGCTTGATTTTCGTATCTAATATCAAGCAGCATTTAAAATGTCTTTACGTTTCTAAAAATACTTTTATTATTTTTTTTATTCTACATGTATCTCAAATTCCTGTTTTATTTCTATGCCTCATTTAAGCTAATATTTTGCAAAGTAATTTGAAATAACTCTTCAGTCATGAGATACTAAGTATGAACTTTCTACAAAACGCAGTTCTGTTTTTTTCTGGAAGTTTTAATAAAGTGGAATATGCTTCCTTCATTTTCTCCCTCTCAAAGCATTCTGCATATGATTGTCTACATTGCTTCACTTAGGCCATAAAATTTAGAGGGCAAGTAAACATATTCTTAAACTATGAAATCACCTAATTCTGTTAGTTATAATAAGAATTAAACATAAACTTAAATACTTTGTTAAAGAAGGAAGTATTAAACTTCGTATACACCTATATTCAATATTCATCATATCCATAAAATAATTATGTTAAAACCATTTTATTTATTGTAGAACTGGACTTGTTAAAAACATCTTCATGCTGTACTTATGTACTCATACATCAAGAATTCACTCTATTTTGCTTAAATTAATGTTAGTTTATAATCTCAGTAATGGTCTTAGTAATTAAGTTCTCTACAACTATATTCTTGTATATTTTACTCTTTTATATATATTTAGTCTGTATATTAATGTTTCATAGTATTAACAGTGCATTAACCTATCTATTGTAAATCATGTACTGACAAAAATATCATAATACTCCTGTATGTTAGTCTGAAACTACCCGAAACTAGCCCAGATTGATACACAGAAAGTATCAATCAAAATTATGCTTCAAAAATCCTGCAGTTTTCAAGCTATACATAAAAAAATGCTACAAAACCACAAACAAAACAGCTACTGCAGGTACTTATTCCTATTGGAAGGAAGAAAATGACTCAAAATAATTTTGCATACTAAAATTATCTTTCATACATTAAATGATGTATCGATAAGATAGCTATAGTGTCACCTTATCTCTATCATGTCCTGTAATATATTGTAACAAGATATCTACAAGGAGCTGCAAGAGGCTGATGAAGATAAAGGACAATTTCATGCTGAGGCCAGATCTCACTCTTATTTGAACTCTATTCTGGGTCTGGTGATCTATCAAGCATTCCAGTTCAGGGAGTCTGAGTGAAGGTCTATGAAAAAGATATGTGAGTACATATAGGTTTAGCTACACGTTTTTCCGACAATTTTTTCAACAATACATAATCAGTTTTTAGCTGTATTCACATATTGTAAACCAAAATTGTTTTTTCTCTCGCCCACACCAGATAACCAAAGCATTTTAAAAAGGCCAAATTGTACAAAGCAGCCAAACTTTTTTTTTTTTTTTTGCTCCTAAATTTAAGATGCGTTTTCCTGATTCCAAACCCCTCCTGCGTTAATAAGTGTGTTGTACCATTGTTATGGAGTAAGGGCAGTGTACCTGAAGAGAAGGAATTTTAATGAAAAAAGTCAGTCAGCTTTATCTTATTATTATATCTGTTTCCAAGGAAATTGAAGTTCGTATTTGCCTTCTCTTTAACATAAAAATGAAAATGTATTCTTCTTTGGGAGAGCACACACAGATATGTTTGTGGTCAATGAAAATATGGTGAGTACTGTTGCCTAGCAACCCTCATGTGAGGAAAATGATATTCCTGAGCACAGTTTACACTGTAATGTATGATTTTAAGATACATATAAAATGTTGAAAGCTACAGTGTTTCTTCTATGAAATGAACTCTGATTTCTATAAAACACAGACTGCCAATTTAGATTCATATGAACAGCTTTAACTGTTTACTGAAAAAAAAGCCAAGATAAGAAAATACTAAATAATGTGAAGAAGGGAAAAAAAAAGGTTTTAATGCAAAGAATTGCATCATTAGACACTAGAGAAAACACACTCAAGTCCATCACCAATACTGAGCTCTTATTCATTCTGAAAATAACATTGTGGTGTTTAGGATTTTTATTAATGACAAATACTACTATGTTAAAGAAAGACCTTATTTTATGAAAGTCTAGGAAGGACATCAGTGTGTGAAAAATCATATATATATATATATATCAGTAATGCTAAAGTTTTTTACGTGTTAACACCCAATAAATAGTATCCTAGCCAGCCTCATAAATTCACAAGATGCCTCAGTTAAAAGGTAAATTATGCTCACTCTCTTTAAAAGCTTGTTTTCTTTATCTTCTATTTCAGATAAAAATATTTAGTATTGAAAGTTTCTGTATTCTGTAGAATTAGATTTAAAAAGCTAAGTGAAATATTTTTGGTATAGAAAGAAAAAATAACTTCCTTCTGAAATGCTCCATTCCTGGCGGTGTTCAAGGCCAGGTTGGACATGTCCTTGGGTGATATGGTGTAGTGGGAGGTGTCCCTGCCCATGGCGGGGGGGTTGGAACTGGATGATCCTCAGGTCCTTTCCAACCCTAACTATTCTATGATTCTATGAAATATAATCAACATATAGAAACCACTTCAATAAGTTCAACACTGCAGTGAACATCTCATTCAATACAAAGTAATAATATTTAAACAGTGCCTTCTATATTTCATGCTATTCCATTATGATTAAGAAAAAACTTCAGTGACAAAGCATTTTCTCTTCTGCCAAAGGTCATGTTAATTGAGGCATAAGATAACTCTATAAAATATTGTAGTGCTTGCTGTGGGAGAATTTTTGAATTGAGTTTATAACAGCCATGTGCATGAGAAAGCATTAAGTAATAATAATAATTCTGAAAACTTATGAATTACATTTTTGTGTGTGTGTAATAGGCTTGTGCAACACAATTTTTGGTTCCATTAAAATGAAGTTATTTGGATTCCATTTGGTAAATATTTAAAGTCTACATAATTAAACTTTGATAAGTTATATATGTAATGCTAGATGAAATTTGACATTTCCTCTGAATCACTTTGTCTTCACTTCTTACACTTTGAGTAAGAAAGTGTGTGACTTTTTAGCTGGAGCAGTGTGGTAAGAGAAAGATATCATTCAGATATGCTGCTTACCACCAAGAGTTATTTTGCAATTTGACAGAAAGGAATCAGTGTTTATTTTACTTCTATGCATGTTAAGTTTTTGAAAAAATACCCCAACAAACATCAAAACAAAACAAAAAAAAAAAAAAAAACACCACTTTGAGAGACGTTTTTAATTTTTTTCTACTTGTTTGCTATAAATAGCCACTTCCACATCAGTATTGAATGGCACATCTGCTATATTTATAAATTGATATAATAGCCTTAAAACCCCAAAATAATTTCTAATTAAATTTTCTTTTTTGATCACATCATCCATTTCTTGTTAATAATCCAGACCGAGAGACCTCTTATCTCCAGCTTTTTAAAATTTAGGGGCTGCTATAAGGTAATTTATTTAGAGTCCTCTATAATATATGAATATACTTTTAAAAAAGATACACTAACAGTAGTTTTTCATATTTTAAATGGTTACTTTAGGCTGGAATAAGTCACTGCATGCCTGTGTATCTCCCCTGAATAAAAATAACCTGAAGAAGACTGGCTTAAACTAAGCCAAACAAAACTTACTTTATCTCTGGTAAGAATTATGATTATTGTACATTTCTGTTACATATGCAAATGAGGATTATAAGCACTACATATTTTAATTTGTATTTATGGTTGAAAATAGAATTACTTTGTTAATTAGAGGGAAGCAATTGGCATTTGTTACCTTGCTTATCATATTCAAATTTCTTTCAGATTCTCATTTTCCCCATCTAACCCATTTATCTGGGTGTCATGGGTTCAGCAGTAGCAGTCATTTTTTCCCCTTCTTGGTAGCTGGTGCAGTGCTGTGGTTTTGACTTTCAGCCTGGGAACAGCACTAATAACCAATGTTTTTAGTTATGGCTTAGTGATGTTTGGTCTGGCCAAGGACTTTTCGAGCCTCATGCTCTGCCAGGGAGGAGGGGAAGCCGGGAGGAAGCAGAGACAAGACACCTGACCCAAACTGACCAAAGAGGTATCCCATACCACAGCACATCATGCCCAGGATGCAGAAACAGAAGGCAGGGACCCAGAAGGGTGGTGGGAGTTCACAGCTCAGTTGCCGGGTGGTGAGCAGTTGTATCCTCTTCCCTTGTATTTTTCCCTGGTCATTATTGTTATTGGTGGTAGCAACAGTGATTTGCGTTATACCTTAGATATTGGACTGTTCTTATCTCAACCCGTGGGAGTTACATTCTTTTGATTCTTCTCCCCGTTTCCCCCACCCCCCTTTTTGGAGTGGGGGGGAAGAAGGAGGGGGAAGTGAGTGAACAAACTGCGTGGCTGATTTACAGCTTAAACCACGACACTGGGTAATTTTTAACTGGAGAAAATAATATTTTTTTTTTGTCCATTTTCATGCTAACTGCAATTGGTGCTCGTAAGTATAAGAAATATCAAGTATTCTGGCTTCTGTATAGCTGATGCTGAAATAACAAATGCACGGAGACCCTCCTTCTTGAAAATCCCAAGCTGAATGACACGTTGGAAAAAAAAATGTCAGAAAACAATTTTCAAAGCATTAAAACTTTAAGGGAATGACCAAAGCAGTCTGATCATAATATTCTAGGTCTGACAGACCTGCCAAGAAGAAACTATGCAGGACTCAGTGGCTAGACCTTCCAAAAGTGGTTAGGGATTTCGGGTAGCTACTTCATTTCAGTTCATAAATATAGGAATTTTTAGTAGAATCTTGATAAATTTTGTTTCTATACTGGGTTCAGCAGTAGCAGTCATTTTTCTCCTTCTTGGTAGCTGGTGCAGTGCTGTGGTTTTGACTTTCAGCCTGGGAACAGTGCTGATAACACCCATATTTTCAGTTACTGCTTGGTAATGTTTTGGTCTGACCAAGGACTTTCTGAGTCTCATGCTCTGCCAAGGAGGAGGGGAAGCCGGGAGGAAGCAGAGACTGGACACCTGACCCAAACTGACCAAAAAGATGTTTCATACCACAGCACGTCATGCCCAGGATGCAAAAACGGAAAGCAGAGACCCGGAAGGGTGGGGGTTTGCTGCTGGGTCGGGTCTGGTATTGGGTGGTGAGCTGCTGTATTCTCTTGTCATTATTATTGGTGGTAGCAGTAATGATTTGTGTTATACCTTAGTTACTGGACTGTTCTTATCTCTACCTGTGGGAGTTGCATTCTTTCTATTCTCCTTCCCATCCTTCTGGGAGCAGCGGGAAGAAAGAGGGGGGATTGCGTGAGCAAACTGCGTGACTGACTGGACTTAAACCACCACAGTGTCTTAGATTGCACTTCACACAGTTGATAAGAGCAGAAAGAAACCTTAAAAAAATGTATAGATGTTTTATTTTTCTTAAATTTTGGAAATCCATTGTAGGCAAGGGTTAAATTTAACTTAGAATATTTAGACAGATTTTGACGTCCATGTTATCGCACTGAATTTTTGCTATACTGAAAATCAAGAAGAAAAATCTACACCTAATGAAGAGGCGATAAGATGGAGAAGAGAATATGTTTTAATTATTTATTTTTTTTTTTTACTTGGGGTGTGTGTTTTGGTTTTTAGGGTGTTGGGGGGCTTTTTTCAAGAAAGAAGAATTAGGTCATGTCACTAGGGGCAGCCAGATAGCAAAATCAGAGGAAAATATTCAATGCAGCTCCCTGCTGACCTTTGAGGTGAAACATACAGAGGGAAATCTCTCAATTTTCCAATACACAAGCTCATTTTCAAAAGCCTGCACATCATCAGGGAAGAGTTATTCTCAATGACTGTAAATAACCCTTCCTTCTTGACAGTTCTGTTGCCCCAGTAATACTGCTGGAAGATATAGGCCTCAAGGTATCTGCAGTACAGAATCAGTGAAAAATTTCACTGTGAATAATGTATTTTGACAGATGCTTGATCTTATCTTTTAAAAGTAAAGCTGAAACTAGACTTCCACAGAGTTCAGACATTTCATCTTTTTGAAAGGGTTCCTTTGACAAAGTAATGCAGACTTCCTATCTTGTGCCTCTTTCTCTCCTACTACATCAACATATTAAGCTGTGCAACTTTCACAGGTGT
The DNA here is from genome assembly GCA_024733675.1 of Psilopsiagon aymara. Classification (NCBI taxonomy): domain Eukaryota; kingdom Metazoa; phylum Chordata; class Aves; order Psittaciformes; family Psittacidae; genus Psilopsiagon; species Psilopsiagon aymara. The sequence goes on along the minus strand of JANRGW010042661.1, from coordinate 6,588 downwards.
GTCATTCCTTCCAAAATCACAAAAACTATTTCAGAATGTCTATTAAAATAGGCTGGCTGCAAACGTTAGCTCCTTATGTTTCAGATCTTAGCTAGTTATTCCATCCTGTTCCATACCCTATTTTGTGCTGGAAGAAACCCACTGGAGTTTGAATTCAGGATCAAGACCTGTATCAATTGAGTATTCAGTAGGTGCAAGACTGAAAAAGGAACATTGGAAGGAAATCACTTTCAACACACAATCTCATAACCTATTTGTTGGCGAAAATACCAATCACAGGAAAACATAGCTGAGATAAAACAAAATGAAAAAAATGGAAACAGCACCTGGGGCAGGAAAAAAAAAGAGAAATTATCTGTATAAATGCATGTGCAAACTGTGTGTGGAAAGAAGGATGAAAGACACAACTGAAGAAACACAAAGAAAGATATTGGAGAGGGAAGAGTCTAAAAGTAAATATAGCTAGAGAGTTTACACTGGAAAAGAAGTAAGAATTTTATTAAATTCTGTGTTATCTGTTAGGCTTAAACCACAAAAGGTGCTCTCTCCCATCCTGCTGGGGCAGAAGCTAGTGAATAGCCATGTTGGTGCTTAGATGCTGGCTGGGGTCAACACACCACAACTGGATAGAGCCCTTGTTTTATATAGAAATATATACACAAAGACACCCCAATATTTCGTATCATATTCTTTACTTTCAGGAGTCATAATGGACATTCTGCATAGAAACTTTAGTTTTGGAACAGTTAATTCAAGAACTTCAAAAGCTCATCTGATTTTCTGAGGGTCCAAATTTTCCACTCTTTCACTTTAAATTCTTTTACTTATTTCCTCCTAATGAATATTTAGCTTCATGACTATTTTAAAGTAGAAAAATCAAGTTACACAAAACACACTGCATTCATATTTGCACGCTCCTCAGGATGTTATTCAAGATCTGATCACTGCAAACAGTGTGTAGGCTGGACCAAAGTGCAAATGTAATGGGCAGAAAGGAATGCCTAATTTGGCATTTATTTATACTGCAAATGGTTACTTCCCCTGTGAGCGTTGAACACCAAGCCTTACCAGGATTATGAGCCTGACATCTGATAGCCTACATGATCTGTGAGTCAATAGATACAGCAGTACTTTACAGATAGGTTAAATCTTGAAACAGGAGAGAGAGAAACTGGGGGTGGGGACAGATTATTGAATGAAACTAAGAAGCAAAACCACAGTCACTGAAATAGAGCTAATTGAGTATTTCTAACTGTTAAAGTATAACTGAGGCATAAAAGTAGTACCACTGGAAAATTAAACTGAGGTCTAGGAAGTTAGGATTGGAAATTTTATTCTCACTGCATCAGGCGATTATATTATTCATTGAGGAAAATCAATTAACTCTAGATTTGCATTGATTAGGCCAAGTAGACCCAGTCAGAGAATAACCTTTCTTTAATGGAAAACCTATTTGGGGTTTATACATTTGTTAGTACAAAACTTAACCTAGGGAAGAAAAATTAATTCACAAAACTGAAATGGATGAGAGAAGAAAACTTATAAATCATTTAGACTTCATATATTTTATATGTATAATATATGCAGATTATATATTACAATTACATTATAAGTAAAATGCATGATATATATTGTTTGTGTAAAATGTATTTTAGATATGCATACATATAAAACCTCATGTGCATATGTATAATCACTTCATATTTTACAGATTTTGCATACACATATGTAGATATTTTTAATGGGAAAATAATTCATGAATACAGAAAAGCTATTTTCATAGAAATCAAGTATCAATCTGTACTTTTTAAGAAAGTAGAAAAATCAAATTATATAAATATCTAGGCTATTAAAATAAATCGGGTCCCTAATGTGCCATTTAATGACAGAAAATTGTCTTGATGAAAGTGCTTATAGTGCTTGGAAATGTATCCTTTTATTGCAACAGTAAATAAGTCAAATGTGCCTTTTGTCTTAAAATTATATTTCATCCCTTTGCTGAGAAAATTATTTTTGGATTCAGAAGAGAATGCTAAAAATTTAGTCAGCTTTCTTTCCCTTTTCTACTAAAAATTTTGGAAGGGGGTTGGAAGAGATTTTATTTTAAATGATATGGAGTTAAAATTCAGTTCATTAAAATACAACAGTAGAGCATCTGCTGAGCATCAGGAGATTTTTTCCATACAAATGAGCAAATACAGAACTTGCACTATTGAGCTAATCATTAAGAATTCTAATCATTTGAAATTCCTCACCATGAATGCTGATCTGATAGCTCCATAACTCATTGCGTAAGAATAGGATTACATTAGAATTTTAAAAGAGTAGCCTTCATGGTCGCAGTGGGCCGGCTTTCAACCTTCATGAATAATGCATAGTCAGCGATGGGGGGAGATTCATTCGGAGTTCTGACCTGAACAATTACAAAAGAGTTTTGGAATAAAATGAGTTTCTTTGATTTTATTCAGTTTTAAAGCTTTCACAAACAGCACAGTCTAAAATAAGCATCAATATATGAATAAGCTATAAGTAATAGACAACTTATTTTCCCCAAATGGCATCAGTCCTATACAGATATATTGCTGCACTACTTCATTTGAATTAGATTAGCTAAAGATTTCTTCCTAGAATTATTTTCTATAGGGGTCAACACAAAATATAACTGATTATATAAATCATTAGCTCCACAAAACTCTCTTTTCTGAAAACTGATTCTGTAATATCTTGTTAATCCTGCTTTCCCCTTGAATTTAAATGGAACGTAAAAGTATCCATGATTGACCAAGCTTAGAAAGGTATGGATTCTTAGAAGCATTATTCCCCCACTTCTTTGTATAAGTGTAAACCTCTGAACTATATAAAATCCTGCCAGGTATAGCAAAAGGTGTGCTGGGTTGAGAAAGAAAGAAAGAAAGTGGAGAGTGAGAATATAAAAAAAACACATAGAATGCTGTATGCAAACAATCCATAAAACACAACCCTATGTTTTCTAGAAGTACCTCTTCAGCAAAGCCAGTGCAGTAGAAATCACTGAAACAAATTTAATAACCTGTCAGTCCCTCATCTTACACTTTTAAACAGGTTCTACAAGATTATTTTGAGGTTTATTCCACATATATATTTTTTACTCCAAATATTTCCCCTACTTTGAACACTGACCAGAAAAACACTGACAAAAAGTACCAGAAAATTAGGCTTGGGTTTAATCACGTTTCATCAAATCATAGAATCATAGAATAGTTAGGATTGGAAAGAACCTTAAGATCATCTAGCTCCAATCCCCTGCCATTGGCAGGGACACCTCCCACTAAACCATGGTACCCAAGGCTCTGTCCAACCTGGCCTTGAACACCTCCAGTGATGGAGCATTCACAACTTCCCTGGGCAACCCATTTCAGTGCCTCCCCACCAAACAGTAAAGAACTTCCTCCTTAAATCTAATCTAAATTTCCCCTTTTTAAGTTTGAACCCGTTACCCCTTGTCCTATCACTACAGTCCTCAATGAAAAGTCTCTCCCCAGCATCCTTACAGCCCCCTTCAGATACTGGAAGGCTCCTATGAGAGGTGTCCATGTAGTCTTCTCTTCTCCAGGCAGAACAGCCCCAACTTTCATAGCCTATCTTCATATGGGAGGTGACCAGTCCCCTGAGCATCTTCGTGGCCATCCTCTGGACTTCTTCCAACACTTCCATGTTCTTTTTATGTTGAGGACACCAGAACTGCACACAATACTCCAAGTGAGGTCTCAAGAGAGCAGAGTAGAGGGGTAGGATTGCCTCCTTCAACCTGCCGATAGCGCTCCTTTTGATGCAGCCCAGGATACGGTTGTCTTTCTGGGCTATGAGAGCACGCTGCCAGCTCATGTTCATTTTCTCATCAACCAACACCCCCCAAGTCCTTCTGTGCATGGCTGCTCTGAATCTATTCTCCGTCCAACCTGTAGCTGTGCCTGGGGTTGCCGCGACCCAAATGTAGCACGTTGCACGTGGCATGGTTAAACTTCATCAAGTTGGCATCAGCCCATTTCACAAGTGTGTCAAGGTCCCTCTGGATGGCATTCCTTCCCTCCAGAGAACCACACAACTTGGTGTCGTCGGCAAATTTGCTGAGGGCACACTCAATCCCACTGTCCATGTCACCATCAATGATGCTGAACAAGACCGGCTCCAACACAAATCCCTGAGGAGCGCCAGTTGTTACTGGTCTCCAGCTGGACATTGAGCCATTGAGCACAAATCTTTATGTGCTGCCATCCAGTCAGTTCTTTATCGACCAAGTGGTCCACCTATCAAAGTGATGTCTCTCCAACTTAGAGACAAGGATATCATGTGAGACAGAGATTACTCTAACCTAGGTGTAGGACCTTGCACTTGGCATGGTTAAACCTCATCAGTTTGGCATCAGCCCACCTCTCAAGCATGTCAAGGTCCCTCTGGATGGCATTCCTTCCCTCCAGTGTAGCGACCAAACCACCCAGCTTGGTGTCATCGGCAAACTTGCTGAGGGTGCACTCAATCCCACTGTCCATGTCACCAACAAAGATGATTAACAAGACCAGTCCCAACACTGATCCCTGAGGGACACCACTCATTACTGGTCTTCAGCTGGACATTGAGCCACTGAGCACAGCTCCTTGCTTGTGGCATTCCACCCAGTTCTTTATCCACCGAGTGGTCCTTCTGTCAAATTAATGTCTCCCCAATTTCGAGACAAGGATGTCATGTGGCACAGTGTTGAATGTTTTGCACAAATCCAGGTAGGCAACATCAATCCTACCCCTACCCCTGTCTCTGCTTATCTCTGTTCCTAAAGCTGTTTTAGCTTCTGAAAATATGTACAGTATTCAGTAACCTATATTCTAAAAGAGTAACAACACAAATTAAACCAAATATTTCATGGAATACCAGGGAAATAAAGGAACAATGGAGAAGAAAAAAAAAAGACAAAAAAAAAAAAAAAAAAAGAAAGAAACATAAAAGTGTTTGGCTTTGTTAAATTTTTCAGATCTGTGCACATATCTATGCAAAATCTCCTGTCACCAGTATGAATCATGCCTGAGCATCTCTACTTTATTTGAAAGAAAAAAAAAAAAAACCTGTTTATAAAATTCAAGGGATCACTAAAACATTTTCTGTTAGTTGGCTTTCTGATTAAAATGATATACATTGATGACATGATATACATCCTAGGCTTAATGTATTGTTCTATAATAAAATCATATTTGCAAGCATAAGACAATACAATTGATATTGAATATAATATTTGATTAGTCGTTGCACATCAGATTTTCATTTCAATTGCTTAATTCCCTTTCCTTTTATTTTTAATAGTTTTTTCATTCGCCCTTCACGTGTGCTGCCATTTTTCTTGGTGCCAGTCTACTACACTCTTCATTGGCATTTCTCTAACCTCATCAGTCTGAATTTTGTGTTCTTTTTTTGATATGAAACCTTTTAGGCACAAGCAAATGATTTCAGGAAAGAAGAGTAGAACAGGTCATTGTTCACATAAAGGGAAGGTTCTAGCAACATTCTGATTATCCCTGGGGAACAAAAATTGATTAAAGAGACAACAAAGTTTAGGAGCACTTTCTATTTGAAAATAATAGTATCACAGTTGGTCATGGAAGTCATAAAAGGATGAAATGTATAGAATTTACAAATACATGGTTTTCTGTTCTAAAGAAAATCAAGCTGAAGTAAGTAAAGATGTGAATGCAAAATATACTAAATACCTCCTTGATTATTTCATTCAAAAGACAGGTAGTGCTAATCTGCTATAGCTTCATCTCTTTGAGGGAATGGAAGAGACATTCAGATAGGAAGTTAATGCTTTTTAAATTCACACCAATAATTAGCAGAACTATCCTAACTGTTGAAGAGACTTGCCCTAAAAGGTAGAATGATCAAGAACACTGAAAGTTGCACCGGGATTAATTTAAACAGAAGATTTCAGGGAATCTGCTGCTGCGCGATACTTTACCAAATCATGTCATTTTATTGACTATTTAGGAATGGGCAGCCTCAGCATTAGTAAAACAACTTTTCAGCAATCAAAACCACTTGCTTTTAGCAAAAGAAATTAATTGGAGAATATTTCTTTTTAAGAACTGTGCATTAAAGCAGGATTCTGGGTGTAGCAAAGTGCATGTAAATTGTGAGTGACATTCTTATTAGTGATTTTTATTTTAATCATTTTACCATTAACTTTTAAAAAAATAAAAATAATTTCACTCTGTTGGTGGGAGGGAACATTTCAAACAACTATGTTATCAGAAGCATGCAAGACAAGTATCTGCAGAAAGAGGGATGAATACTGGAAGCAGATTCTATACGATAAGTTGCAAATGTAATTGAAACCATGTCATGAGTTCAGCAGTAGCATTCATTTTTTTCCTTCTTGGTAGCTGGTGCAGTGCTGCGGTTTTGACTTTCAGGCTGGGAACAGCGCTGATAACACCAATGTTTTTAGTTATGGCTTAGTGATGCGTGGTCTGGCCAAAGACTTTCTGAGCCTCATGCTCTGCCAGGGAGGAAGGGGAGCCGGGAGGAAGCAGAGACAGGACACCTGACCCAAACTGACCAAAG
>JANRGW010042660.1:0-28280 GCA_024733675.1 Psilopsiagon aymara | reverse complement strand
ATGAGGCTCCAAAAGTCCTTGGCCAGACCAAACATCACTAAGCCATAACTAAAAACATTGGTGTTATCAGCGCTGCTCCCAGGCCGAAAGTCAAAAACACAGTGCTGCACCAGCTACCAAGAAGGGGAAAAATGACTGCTACTGCTGAGCCCATGACAATAGGAGAGGAGGAATAAAGCAAGGTGTAGAGGCAGACTTGGCATTCAATATGGCCAGAGGCCACCACTGCACTGGGACTTTCATATGCTTTCCTCACTTATATAGAAACATGATAGATTCATGTTTGCTCCAGTTTGAAATTTAGCCAGCTTCTTTAAAACAAACTGCAGAGTCCCATAAAACAAAATAATGGATGGAAATGTTTTACATGTTTGAAGAGAAATGGGATAGTACTTAAATGTGATAAGGCATTGTGGAATGATTTACAGGTTTATTTTGGGGTGAGAACATTTTAAATCATTGGAATCATTATAGGATAATGAAACAGCTTAGAGGACATAGTATTTTCAGAGTAACTGGTGTGACTGCACACATCTTACTGAATTTAGAAATACATTCTTAGCCATGAAGAACATTTTTAACCAGCTATTTAAATATGGAAGCCATGAGAAGATATACTAGGTAGATTCTCAGCTATACTAGCCAGGTTTTGGAGTAAAACACAGTGTTATGAACAGAAGTGTGGAATTTTAAAAAGATTTACCAGCTTGTGAAACAGGGCAGAGGAATTTATTTAAAGTCAGAAGAGATGAGAAGTGGCTTGATTAATCTTGGAGGCTGAATTAGTTGATGAATGTAGCCCTTTTGTCTATTCTTAGTTGTTATTAATTTCTGGTGTGGTATTAATTTTCCATGCACCATATATTTTAAAGAATTCCCACTACTTGTCATCTTTAAACATCTCCTTATTTCACCTACTTTGTGATCTATTGTGTTAATAATTGTTTTGATTGTCATCTAAGTCACAAGATAATCTTAGCAATCTCAGAAGATAGACTTACTAGTTCTTCACTTTAAACGACTCTTTTCAAAACAAAAGATTTTTCAAAGCATCCACTAAATAGAGAATACCAAGCATCAAGTATAAAATAATATAATAATAAATATAGAAAATGTAATAAAAATCCTCAACCCAACAACCATTCAAAAAGAAAAAAAACCAAAAACCGTTCAGTCACATGAATGCATAAAAAAAATAATAAATCACCTCAATGTTAGGAGCACAATAAATATAAAGACTAAAAGCATGTCTGGATTTAACAGTTGTTTGGAATCTAACCAAATTCTAGCGAATCCAGAAAAAAGTTTCCTTGAAACAAGCCCTGGATGCGTCAAAGGTGTTTAATATTTCCCATATTGTCTAATGTCATTGTATGCCCTTGACAATGCAGTTCCATTTTCAGGCCAAGGTCAAAATCTGTCCTTATTCCTTTCTGAGGGGGTTTTATCTATTCCTTATAATACTCATCATCTTTGAGATGAAAAACTGTTTCAATGCATGACTAGCAATAGGAGTGCTATCTGGATGAAAGTTCTTTTATAGTAACATGAATGTCGATTCTTTAGTATCCAGACCTGTTTGTGAGGTAGGAAGAACATGTGTTGTAAAGATGTCTACTAAATGTATGCTTTAAAAAAAAGAACTTTGTGACCCCCAAAGTTTTTTTTTTGACAGCTCATAACCATCATTTAAAAACACTCCTCACACACACATACCCCTTGAAATCTTTTGTTCTACTTGGAAAAGAAAGCTTCTGATCATGTTTTTAAGTCAAATAATAGTATTTTCCTTATATTTTTCAAAACACTGTTTTGTTAAAAGTTCTATTTCCACATTTATCATACTTTCATCTGTTCTAAAATTTTTCCAAAATAAACGCCAAAGAGTTTTTTTTTCATATCATCATCCTACATCACCTAATTTTTAGAGGTCTGGGGAGATTATCAGAGAAGATTAGTGGTTCTGTCTTACTGAGACTATGGAAGGCTATGTTGCTTGAGTATGCCATTTTAACTGGTCTCCTGTTTGGCATCTTGAATGATGAGATGTATTCTCAGCAATATGGACCTTCATCATTTATATAACAGCTAATCCGACCCACCTTCTTGGTTTTAGCAATGATTTTCCAGGGGGAAGTCTACCTTTTGCATGTTTATGTAAATGGTAGGCATAAAGTCATTACTCTATGACATATTTCAAGAAAATATGTAGGAGCAGCAGGCTCTTTTATTTTGCAGACTTCTCATCTATGATTAATGGATTTTGGCTCTAGATCAGAATATGGACAACTGAAAGGTATTACTAAATTTAAGAACTCTACCAGAATGCTTTAAAGCAATGCAGTCATTCTCTTGTTCTTTTGTAGAAACTGCCACTTCTTTATTTTTGTTTGTTTTGTTTAATGATCTTAGTGTGCCTACAAGGGATACCGTATAACAGGTGCGTTGGCAGGTGTGGGAATTAATAAATACCTGAAGTCCAGCTTCTGTCAGAAAAAATGCAAGAGAAAAAGAACTGCATATAATTCAGGTAGCATTCAGGTAGCAAGCTATCTACTGCTTAAAGAACAAGAAATGCTGTATGCTAGAACCGTATTCGTGCCACAAACAAAACTTTTAAACTAACTTTCAATTTATATTAATTATTCTGTCCTTGTAACAGTAGATGTATTATTCTTTACCAAACATTTCTTACTATGCTATGTTTGCTTATGTGCAATAATATTTCTGTACTTTTTCATTAATACTTTAATTGCTTGCTAAGGATTTAAGACCCAAAAATGTTTGTTTGTTTGTTTTTTTTTATAAGAAATTTTCAGATAGTGCTCTGAATTTGTGCATTTTTATGTTCCATGTTGTCTCAGTTAAAGAGAAGACAAATATGGGTTTATGAGCCTAGGACGTTGATTTGTCATTTATAGTCCCAATATAATTAAACAGAATTAAGCTTATGCCAACATATGTGTGTGTACATGCACATAAATAATAATAATTTCTCAAAGTGAAGAGCTCATGTCCATTTGGAGTGTTGTTTCCCTTCCTTCTACCACCTCTGTCTTTGCCAGAGGGAATAAGCCAAAAGAAGGGTCAAGGTCAGGCTTGTTTTCATATAATTATTTACATTGAAATGCATTATCAGTTGACCTTCCTTAATATTTCTAATTTTGTTGGTGGTAACACAGCACAGTCAGGAATATCACTATTTGTTAGGCTCCCTTACCAAACTTCTCAGTGACTAGTAACACTGAAATATAATAAATAGAAATGGGAATATACTTCTCTTCCTGTCATTTTTTCCTTTATATTTTCTGCCTTTACTTTATCGGATTTATGCTTAGCAATGCCCCAAAAAGCATAAACAAGTTGATTTTAGTGGAGTATTGATAAAGCATTAGGATAAGTATTGGATTTTGTATGATAACCTCTACTCTGGCATTACAGTGCCATTGGAATGAACAGATTTTTCAGCTAGGACAGGGGCTGCAGCCTTAGAGCTTCTCTGCTTCAATAGTTGTCAGAGCTCCTGCCATTTTCTCAAATGATCTGTTTCCAGTGGGCATCTGAAGCACTACTTTGCAAGATAGCCCACGGTCTATGACTTCCATTTCATGCTTCAGTGTTTTACTGTTATGTGCACACTTAAAGTGCAACAAATGCTGCTTGTTATCACTTAGATGGTGAATACAGTAAAGAGTATCTGTTAAAGAAGATTTCATTTAAAACCTCTATGCACTTCACTAAGAACATTACACGTGTCAGTTGACTGGAAGTGATAAAAGAAGTGCTATGCCTGCAATTTTTTTTTTTCTTTAATTTTACTTTTTCTGGAGCTAAAAGTTGGTTAGCCAGTAGTACTGTTGTACTTGGGTTTCATATCCCTCTGCAACTGGGTGTTTGTCTTGCATGACTCCCTATTGCTTATTTGGCTATCCTCAAATTTCAGAGCGGTCAGATCTATTGCTTTTGGGCAACTTCACAGGGTCTGTGAATACTCTGCCTTCCTGTACTAGTACTGTACGCATTTAGTAGACAAGTCTATAGACAAGTAAGACTCATACAGAGCAGGCAACAGGATTTTGTTACAGTAAATTCTGTGGCTGGGAAAAATTAGCTTCATTTTTCCCCCACTACCTACTCTTTATTTCATGTGTTAGACAGAAGCAGCAACCTTCAAAGCAAAGGACAGGTTAAGGGCAGTTCTTTGAAGCTTGGCTGGATTTGTGCTTCTGGACTCAGGTAACTATCCAGGCAAATACTTTGTAGTATTAAATCTTTCAAAATGTACTATATCTGTCTAGGACATGAAGCCAGTTCTCTTGTCTGCCCTTCAATCGCTTTTCTCCTATTGCTGGCACCAGACATTATATTTAATTTCCAGCAATGAAATGTGGCTGGTGTCATATTGCCTTTCATAAAGTAGTTGTTTCTGGTTCATTTTATTCTGAGAATTGCCCTTCCTCAGCCATTTTGTTTGAGACTGGAGAATGAGTTTGTAAAAAATTATATTAAGCATCTTTTAAAGTCCTTAAGACTGAGGTATAAGAGGTTGAGTTGTGGAGAATGTGACGTAAATGAATATAATTGTAGTGACTTCACAACAGCCTTGTCTACCTCTACTTGGAGAAAGTTTACTGGTTTACTAGTAGGGAACTACACTAGCAGAAATCTATATTTAGAAGAGGAAATAGCAATTTTAATAGTAAATATGCTCCAAAAAATCTTAAGTGTAGTGCTTAAGAGCTGCTAAGAATACCTAGTATTACATATTAAACTTGAATACAAGGCATATAAAGGAAAAAAGAATTCTACATTGCAGCTTTGTATTCTCTGGCTGTGAAGCAGTAAGTGTCAGCTCCACAAGATCTGTTAAAGAGCAGAGAGAAAAGGCAAGTAGTATTCCTGGAGAATGCAGGGAATAGAAATGATGCTGTTTTAACTGATGAGAAGAGAAGGCTGCATGGAGACCTCACAGCAGCCTTCCAATGTCTGAAGGGGGGCTATAGGGATTCTAGGGAGGCACTCTTCATTAGGGACTGTAGTGAGAGGACAAGGGGTAACCAGTTCAAACTTAAACATGGGAAGTTTAGATTGGATATGAAGAAGAAATTCTTTACTGTAAGGGTGGTGAGGCACTGGAATGGGTTGCCCAGGGAAGTACTGAATGCTCCATTGCTGGCAGTGCTCAAGGCCAGGTTGGACATAGCCTTGGGTGGCATGGTTTAGTGGGAGGTGTCCCTGGCCATGGCAGGGGAGTTGGAACTAGATGATCTTAAGCACTTTTCCAACCAAACTATTCTATGATTCTATGTATTTAGCAGTAAGAACGTTTTATTTCTCCTATGTTGTAAAACTGTGTAACAACTGCTGTATCTTGTCTTGGGACTTGTTTTGAATTCTATGCTTTTGGTGGACTATAGAGGCTATAAAAGACCAACTTTTCTGTGAATCTGAGCCTCTGCACTCAGCAGAAACACAGTGATAGAGGCTGGGTATCAAGCAAATAATGAATGTTACAGTCAACATTAGGAAGCAGTTTGCAGTATATTCATCTGGCCCAGAAAGTCTTAGCAAACAAAGCCAGGAGTTTCCCAGGGTGCCAGATGGAAAGCAGACTATTTTCAAGTTATGACTTACTAAATACCAGTTAGTGTAGCAATAGTACACTATTGACTAGATCAGGACCTCTTTTTCTATGAGCTTACACAAAAAGAAGGGTGTGGGCTGTGTATAATCCATTACAGAGATTTACCCTGAATATTGGCAATATGCCATTTGAATGTTATGTGCGTAATAATCACCTATAAGTAAGTATGTGTGCTTCCTCTTTGCATCTGTCTGTCTGTCTATCTTTGATGTACAATTTTCAAAACATCTAGTCTCTGGTGCATTTGGGAGCACAGAATAAATGTGTGGTTGCTATCTCATGTGATGTGATAAATGTTATGAGATAATTTCTTGGTTATCTATCATTCTACCTCTGTAAATTGAAACACACAAAATGCAGCAGTCTTCTATTGCATGCAACTGTTAAAAATTATACTGTCTAAACCCATGCTAATGAGAATACCACTGGTCAACATAAAAGCAGTAGTTCTAATTCTAAGCAGATATTTCACGTGATTGTTTAAATATTCATTAGTCATATGGCTAAAATGGCAGTATATAGTCTTAAAATTTCACTACTCAGGTTTTTAAGGTCCAAATTAAAATAACCATATGCAGTAGCTGATACCTTCTCTCTCTATACTTAATATATTCCTACATTATAGCTGCAGTAATCTGAATCAGGCTATAGCAAAGGTGAATGAGTTTTATTGGTACCTGACAGAATTTTGTAAAATCTGCATGATTTCTGGATGAGGAACATAGTAGTGCCAGCTTCCGTTCTTCCTTGGGTATGCTATGCATTTCCTTCAGTAATTTGTTTCTTATCTCTGTTAGCTTCTGAAGCCACTCTGACTTGAAGAAAAAGCACGACACTTAACATTTACTTGAAAAAATGAATAAGAAGGAAGGGAAAAAGAATATCTTTTGTTACTGTTTACTGTGTAGATTGATTGTAGAAGGAGATAGAGACAGTAAAAGCAGAGCATACAATATGAAGCATCTCATCCTTGCTAGGCAAAGTACAGGGCTTTGTAGCATCACAAAGGATCATCATTGTCCTGACAGCAATTTGAAGATTTTCCTCTGGGATGACTATGTTTCAAAATAAACTTAAAGCATTCTAAACTTCAAAAAGAGTCTCAGAGACTTGGTCCATGACAGAGCGAGTTCCATTTGGCAGCCACAAACAGTATTTGTGGGATTTGAGGGCCTGCCAATCTATCCTAAGGGAGTAGTAAATTTTCCAGGGGATGGTGTATAGGAAAGGAGGGTAACAGGTGAAGGGCAGTACTGTCGTGTTAAAATACTATTTCAGAAAAATAAGCAAACAAACTTGCCCCAAAATCTTCTATGTAGCTCCTTGAAAATATTTGCCTTTTGATTACCTTAAACTTAATTGTCAACAGTACCATGGATAGTCTGTCATCCAGGCAGCTCCCAAGGTATTTGAAGCACTGCATTCATGATTTGCTTAGGTCTAAGTGGGCTTCCCCCAGAGCTGTGAAATTACAGTGCAGCTCCCAATCTAACCCAGCCTTCAGGAGACTGGCCGTTCTCTTGCAAGGGCTGCTCTCTGCTACAGTGAATAGGGGCAGCTTGCTTGGGTATCTTCAGCTCTGTGGGATTCTGGTGTAATCGTGCCGTGGGTGCTTCTTTAATCTTAACCAAAACCTGTAAGTCTACATGGGGAGCAATTGATACCATCCGTAGTAAACCAAAGCCTTTTTTCCTACATAATAAATAAATGTGTGTTTTCCACATTGTCTTAGATGCCAGCATACTTTCACAGATTAGTCAGATACGTTTGGTTGTGTGTGGTTTCTTTTTCTATTTTTTTTTTTTTAAATACATAAGGTGAGATAGCTGAACTAGGATTTTGAACCATCAGAAAGATGTTTAATACTTATCTTCTCAACCCACTACTGCTTTTTACTGAGTTCATCTAGCAGAGAATCTCTGCTGGATATGCACCCCTCCACTTTATCCAGATTTGGCACTGAGAAAAAACAAAGTAGAGGGATATGACTTACTGTAGAATGTGTTCAGACCAGTATATTGTGGTATAGTTCTCTATCCATGGCCACTAAGATAATTTTCTGTGCTGCTGCCCACTGAACTCCTTTGGTGGTGTTCTTGTCACTTAATGGTGAGACTTCTAGGTCTGTGGCTATAGGTAGCATCTAGACTGTTATGATTTTTATTTTTTTAAATATAGTGTGTCTCACAGTTAAACATTACAGTGTCTTTTTAATACTCCATCTGTGTTACTTCAGGCTACAGAAAAAGAATGACTTGTAGCTTAAAAAGGACATTTCTGGAGTAAGCCAAGCGTTAGGTGTCTAATCCTACTGCTGCTGCAGTTTGCTGTTATGTTCCAGCAGGCAGCAGTGTTGGTTCTGGTGCCGGCAGTGTTGCTAATGCTTTGTGCAATTCTGTTAAGAGTTGTTCCAGTCTGTTAAAAATCATTCTTCCTATTTAAGAGACTAAATACAAATTTGGAGCCATCATGTTTTTTTCACATTTGATTTCTGCTTATTTTGCTATGAATATTCCAATGTTTTGTCCAACTACGAATTTTGGTCTTTTTCTAATTCCTATTCAGGTAACAGCAATACAGAGTTAGTTTTTATTAAAAAATAATCATGAGTCCTATATGAAGTAACTCATCAATGACATTTTATTCAGCTGATGACTATGAAAAAGCCCCAATGGCTTGAGAGGTATGAACTTCCCATTTATCTCAGTGGAAAAGTCTATTTGGGGATCTCTAAAGTAGCATTGATTTAATCTGTTTGCACCCTTTTCTTTAACCACCCCTCCTTTTATCATCCAGAGGATGCCTTTGTTTTTTGTGCCTCAGCCTTGGCAATCCCCGTAACTGCAGGTGTGGTTATTTACCCCCAATATATGATTTTTTTACCACAAATACTATGAGATAGTGAAATCCAAACATGGTAGAGCCAGGTGCAGTCAGTGGAGATACTGAAAAATAAAACTAGTGCAGGTCACTGATAGATGTATGCTGAGACTTCTTGCCGGCATGTTTATTTATTTGTAAGAACAACATACTGAATTTCCAACGCAATATTGCAGTGGATCACAGAGTCTGGAGTTTGTATCTGTGTGTACAAGGCATTGAACCTGTTCTATTTAGTTTTACTTTTTGAATGTTCCCCTCTAACCCATATTCCTCACACAATTCCCATCAGTTTCTACTGATATAGAGAAGTTTTTCCCCTTGCTCAGCATGCCCACATTTGCCTTTTTTTTACCTAGGATGTATTTATCTACCAAATGAATCCTACTGTGAATGCAAATTCTCAAATCTTGGCTTATTCCAGGCCCAGTACTTCTGATCCTTGACCTTGTCAGCATGTTCAGATAATACACTTGATAGTCTGTTGTCAGATGTGATTAATATTACCTTTAAAAAAGTGCAGTATGGGCCCTGTGGTGTATTTTACTTCTAGCAGATGTATGTACAGATTGTTAACTTATTTTTGGCTAGTCTCCCACCATTAACAAACTCAAATGCAGCCTGTAGCAAACAGATTGTGTCCTCTGTAAACACAGTAGTCAAAATATATTTCCACCATACTATGACTTAGTTATTAGTAGGGTGGTGATCAGCTGTCACCTAGTGTTTGGGTCTTATTCTGTTCCCACTGAATCAGGAGAAAAGGACTTTGATTTGAATCTTACATGTGAGGTCAGGATCAAACGGTTTCCATATTATGGAAAATCTGTCATACCTCACTTCAGTGGAGGAAAATCAAACATAAGTAATGAACATGTATAACTGAGAAGACAGAAAAACTCATCTATCATACATTCTATGTCAACTGCTATTCCCAGAAGTCCATGTAATCATGTAGAGAAACTGTGCCTTTGAAACAGGTGAATGAATTGGTCTTCTCTGTGTCAGTGCTGTCACTTATCCACCTAGGGAGACAGGTACTAAGCATCAGAGAAGTGAGCAATAAATTCATTAGTCATTGATATAAATAGCACAGTACATGTTTTAGGAAGCCATTTTGGATAAAATTATGGTTACTTGTTGATAGTAATTAAGTTGCTGCTAGGCATGATTCCACTTTGCTGCCCATGGAGCTTGCTGTCAGGGCACTCTGTGACCACCAGATCTTTGAACAAGTGGAGTCCCACAAGAAAAGAGCTGGATCAGTCCTGTTGTAATGTGACCAACAGGGAATGAGCTTGAGCATTTCTTCCAGTGTGAGATCAAAATAGGAAAGAAACCTTCTTTCTTTCCCCATGTGCTGAGGACAGCATGCAGGCATACGTGCATCTGAGAGACAAAGAAGCATAAACCTGTTTCTCACCAATCGTCTGCCTGAGCAGCAGAACTGCTTGACGCTTAGTGATGGTTGATTTATTAACTGGGTTTCACCTGTGTTTATTGAGTCAACACAAGCAAAATCACATCTGCCAGCTGGATGAAGGTTAATGTTTTAATGTGGGTACCTTCACCACAAATGTCCTGAATCTGTCAATTTCAAGACTTGCTTATTCCTGCAAATTTCACTCTTTCTTCTTATACATGGATTAGTTTTGCCTAATGTTTCTTTAAATATAATTATTCATAAATGTGATGTCTAGTTCTATATATAGTGACTTTTTAGATTTGGTAGCATAGGTAGGCTAGAAGGTGGATGGACAGACAGAGGGATGTATGCATGTACAGATAGATGTGAGGCCTGCTACAGAATTACAAAGCTGTTGATAGCAAGCAGCACAAGTATTTACAATACAAATGAGCAGGCAAAACATGTCATACTCTTCTGAGAACTTACAATGGGAAGCATGTTGTGCACGGCTGAACAACAGAGTATTAAAAGCTGAGAAAATGCTAAATGAGGCTGATAAACAAGAAGGTCCCAAAGGCCAAAGACTCAGATCTATTCCATGAAAAATGCAATCTGTGTCCAGACCCTTGTACAACAGGAGCTTTAATCTGTTAATCAGTAAGACTTAAATAATTATTTATGACAGCACTCAAAATGTTTAGAATATGTTCAGCCGTATGGAGGCATAGTGTTTAAAGACTTCACTGACTTCATAGATTCCACATGGGAGAAGGATAGAACAAAGTAAAGAAGCTGAAAACAGAAACGTGGCAAGAGTAACTGTTAGGGTGGATCACATGCTAAGCTAAATGCTTAAGAGTACAAGTTGGTTCTAGAAAATGTGCTGGACTGTGAGGAAACAGATCTGAATTGCATTCCCCTTTCTCCTACCGTTGTAACTAAGTTCTCTGTTTCTGTGTAATTGGCTTTCTTCTTAGCCCTTTTCTATGTTGTAGTTTTCTGTAGCAAAGCCTGTTTCGTACCATGTGTATGTGCTTTCCCAAGTCAAACTGAAACTTGATTTCTTGTTGAAACTAGATTTCTAGTTGAAACTAGATTTCTAGTGCTAGTGTATTTCTACTGGGAGAACCGTCTGCAGCAACAGTATGTTGTACAGAAATTACCCTTTGCTGAAATATCACTGTCCTGGCTTTCTCATCTTAATGAAAACTCTGCAAATTGGTGTTTAGTGAGTACTATTTGTAATCAAAATGAAAAATGAATTTAGTTTGGACTATTGGAGATAAAACTAATTATAATGTAACCCCACAGGGAAACCTAAATGAAAAAAAAGTTTTGGTAAAGATTCCAAACTTAAGGTGGCACATCTGCAAACTAAAGCTGGTAATAGGTAGTTGTATCCATAGCTGCTCTGGATAAATAATACAAGTCTTCTGTTTGGGTTTATTTTAAATTCTTAGACTGTTTTGCAAACCTCTGGCTGATTTCTTGAGTACTATAGCCCTATATCATATGAGGAAAAGGTAAATTTGAAAAGAAAATGAAACTAATTTTTTCTTCATATGTTCAGTGAATAAAAGTGAGAGGCAGCTGGGACTGTTATCTATTTCCTAGGTGCTGTGGTTTAAACCGCTATAACTCACCCAGTTTGCTTGCTCACACCCCCCTTTCTTCCCCCCAGCTCCCCAGGGGGATGGGGAGGAGAATCAAAAGAATGTAACTCCCACAGGTTGAGAGAAGAACAGTTCAGTAACTAAGGCATAACATAAACCACTACTGCTACCACCAATAATAATAATGATAAGGGAAATACAAGGAAAGAAAATGCAACCGCTCACCACCTGATACCCGGCCCGACCCAGCAGAGAACCCCCCACCCTTCCAGGTCTCTGCCCTCTGTTTTTACATTATGGGCATGATGTGCTGTGGTATGGAATACCTCTTTGGTCAGTTTGGGTCAGGTGTCCTGTTTCTGATTCCTCCTGGCTTCTCCTCCTCCCTGGCAGAGCATGAGACTCAGAAAGTCCTTGGCCAGACCAAAACATTCTAAGCAGTAACTGAAAACACGGGTGTTATCAGCACTGAAAGTCAAAAACACAGCTCTGCACCAGCTACTAAGAAGAATAATGACTGCTGCTGCTGAACACAGGACACTAGGTTAAAAATATATAAATTTGGCAAGTAAGAGAGTTTTCAACCTATTAATTAAGGGACCTGAATTATTTGTCCTTTCCCTCCATAATATTAGAAAACTCCTTTTCTAGAATCAGGGATCAAGACTGAAATAAACTGCTCATGTCTGGTTTCGAAAGAAAATTTAAAACAGCTTTCACTTGGTTTGGCAGAGTTTATCGGAGATACAACAAAATGAAAAGCATTTATCTCAAGACCAATACTTTCTGAGCTCTAGATAGGGTTATTTTATTTTTATTTTTACTTTAACTGAAAAGAGAGTTTTCAGAAGTCATTCCATATTTAGGTGTTGAAAAATCAAATCCATCTCTCATCTTCTAGTACATATTTGATGATTAATACGCTGTTGCAAAGTACTGACTGTTCGACTTTTATGTTACAGTGTCATTACTCTTCCTTTATTGCCAAATAGCAAGATGTGGTTCTCTGAATGTAGCTGAGGTTTTCTTGCATCCAGTGTCATGTTTTTCATGTGATAAATCAACCATTTTTACATAAAGACTGAGTAAGGTAGCTATATCTCATTTCAAGTGTTTATATGCTTTATTTAAACTCAGATGTGAAGGGATTTATGTTAAATGAAAAGAGATTCTTAGGGTACAAGGTAAAGAGGAAATATTCAAGGATGGTGGGAAGTGAAGTGCTGCAGAGGCAGAATGAAAAACAGTCAGGAAAACAGCTCATAAAGGTTAAGGTAAAGGCTGATGACACATTGCATATATTTTTCCTTTCTACTAGAATGTTTACTTTCACAAGAAAAAGCTATGAGTACGTTTAAAGTAAACCCCTTTAGAAAATCCAGAGTTCAAATCACAAGAGATAATCATCATGAATTGGCATTTCATTATAAAAAGTGTTTTTTTTTTTTCTTTTCTTCTTTCTTAATAAACAAAAAGCCAACCCTATGAAAAATCACCTGTTCCATCAGCAGGAGTACACCCCAATAGTACTGGAGATGGCCATCTCGCAGTGTGCAATGAGCTTCAGTGGAGGAGACCATAGAGAAAAATTAGAACTGTCCACAATTTCTAAAACCACTGTACTTTTTGAGTCAAAGTGCCAAATTATTGACCTAAAGTTCACATAAAGGCTATTCAGCCTTCACTTTCTAGACTTTCTGTCCTTACAGCCAAAGATATATTTTCACTTTTGCTTGAATATTTTAAAGGCTTTATTGAATATTTATGTCTTTTTTTTTAGCCATGTTGCTTCCTGTTTACATGGCTTATTAGATTTAATTCATGTTGGGCCATATAAATGACTTAATTAGAAAGTAATTTGTTTATTCTAGTTAGTGTCAATGAACTCTGAACCTGTTACTATTGTGTTTATGACTACTAATACGTTCTGCGGTAATTAGCAATAAACTGCAATAAACTCTCTTGCAGAGGGTGTAAGCGTGATGCACCTTTGCATGGAAGAAAATAAAGTCAGTTATGTTGCTGGATCAATTAATTTCAAGTTCTATCCCTTAAACAGGGCAGATATGTTATGTTGTGTTATTAAGTTCTCAGAACTGTTATAGCATTTATTTTCTCTGTGGTATCTGAAAGTCATGTTTGTATTTGCTGTTATGGCATATTTTCTGCAGAGTTCTTTAATAGATTTGTAGAGCTCTCATTGACAGTAAGGAAAATTGATATTGGAGCCAGTGGGATATGTGCCTACCTTCAAAATGGTGACTCATCACATCCAAACAAAGGTTGGAAGGTGTTTGACCAAAGTAGGCTGTGAGGGGAGGGTAGTGATGGGAGAGACTACAATTCCCAAGGATAATAAACTGTGTGAATTGGAGAATGAAATGTTAGTGGTTAAAATAAGAACAACATTATCCTCACTGCTACAATAGTTCCATGTAGATTTCGTAATAAAACTATACTTGTAGGAGGAATTCAGATGTATTTAGGGCATTTTACATGTAAAGCCTGTTTGACTAAGTTTGAAACATGTATGTAAGAAGAACCTGAGAAACATGAGTCCCATGTGACTGGAGTTAGGAAGAAGTACAGTGTCATCACTGAATCACTGAATGGTTTGAGTTGGGACAGACCTTAAAGCTCAGTTTCAACCCCCTGGCATGGGTAGGAACACCTTCCACTAGACCAGGTGGCTCCAACCCATTTCTTCCTAACACCTAATCTGTTATTCTTTTCTTATTTTATTTTTTAATCTATATTTGTTAGAATATTGCAGTATTTATGTGAAACTGTCTTTGGGATAACTAAAAAGCCTTTTCAAGAAACTCTTAAATAAACTCCTCAGGGACCTGTTTGAAAGGATGGGGAAGCAGATTCAGTGTAGGAAGCTTGCCTGTAACTCCTGAAAATGTAAGAGTAGAGAGCAGAGGTACCATTACTTGCCTTGAGCATTGACCTTGAAAGTTTTCCAGTTCCTGACCATCTGTGAACAGAACAATTCATAGTAAAGACTTACAGAAGTCGAGGTGAGGCTTCTTTACACACCCCTACTTATCAGGGATCCCAAAAATCCTAATAATTTTTTTGACACAGGAGCGTTTATTTTACCTTCCTCTGGTGCATGTAGTGATAGCTTCTGTTGACAGCATGCTAGAGTAACTGGATGAAGAAGGTGGACCACTATACATATTCTCATAAGTATTCTCCTAAATATTTCCTAAGTATTGTTCCATCTGGTTCCATTTGGCATTTTGAAACATGTTTCATTTAAAGTATTTAGTATAGATTTACAATTGCAAGGCCAAAAGCAGAAGTGAGACTAAACTGGTAGGTAATTCATACCTCTTTCTTCCATGTAGTCTATGCTCTTTGGCTCAAAGCTGATTTTGGTGTGGAGAATTCAGACTGTCTGGGCCGTATGTGCTGCAATGTGTTGAGAAATGCAGAAGTTGCTTGAAAATGTGCACAAATCAAAGCAAGCTGGAAATTACCTAAGAAGACTAAACAATCTCTGACATTGCTGAGGTTATTTTAAATTTCCTGATTATTTATTTTAAAACCCAACACGGCTCGCTGTATTCAGTGCAATCTGCCTCAAAGCCTGCATTCAGGAATAATATGTGACTAAATAAAAAAAAAAAAAATTATAATAATTTAATGATTTCATAGCTCTCCTACTGGTTTATTTGCTAAAAATAATTAAAAATTATTTGTTTCTGAGCTCCAAGAGTTTTAACTGCACTCTATGGCCTATTTCCATTTAGTACTAAATTATAACTCATATATACACTGTAAAAATATTTATCAGTATGTACCTAACATTTCACATTAATAAGGATCCAAAAGTACTCAATAACTTTGAAAAATTGTAATCCAAGCTACATCAAAGCATATTTTTCCCCATCATTGAAATGCAGGCAGGGTGCTGGACTTGATAGAGCAATCATCTGCTCTGATATGACATATCCTGCATATCTGTGTTATTGTAGGCTGCTCTGTGGAGTATATGCATAGAATTGGAAACGATGTATTGCACTTTGTATGTAAGTTTTTATTTAGAGTTGTTAAATATAAATATTGTAAAGCCATTTCTGTCATAAGCTTTCTATACTATAAGAGTTTTCTCTACTTGACTAGAATATTACATGTTAGACAGGAAGTATTACAGGTCACTTGCAGTTCCTGGACCAGTTAGATACAATGCTGACCTTCATCTAGTAACTCCTTCCTTCAGCCACAAGTGAACTCCTGTGGAGTGTGAAAATATTAATGAGAGCTGTCGGTCACCTTTCTCTGAAGGGCTAAAGAATTGATTTATAGAATGACTTTTCTTATAGGTTGCATTGCTGGCTTTAGATAAAGCATCCTTTCATTTTAGTGATTGCTAGAATTAGGACTCTGGTGTGAACCAGTGAACCTAAGAGCTTCAATGTGATAGTGAATGTCCATTAGTAGTTCCTGTACAGATTTGGCGTGGGGGTTCATCCGGGTCATAGAATCATAGAACAGTTAGGGTTGGAAAGGACATTAAGATCATCTAGTTCCAACTCCCTGCCATGGGCAGCAACACCTCCCACTAACCCATGCCACCCAAGGCTCTGTCCAACCTGGCCTTGAACACCACCAGGGATGGAGCATTCACAACTTCCCTGGACAACCCATTCCAGTGCCTCACCACCTCACTATCCTCATATCCAATCTAAACTTGTTTATGTTTTAACCCGCTATCTCTTGTTCTATCACAACAGTCCCTAATGAAGAGTCCCTCCCCAGCATCCCTATAGGCCCCCTTCAGATACTGGAAGGCTACTATGAGTTCTCCATTCAGCCTTCACTTCTCCAGGCTGAACAGCCCCAACTTTCTCAGCCTATCTTCATCCTGAGAAGATTATAATCCAAATCAGTTCAATGCTTAAGATTGCATGCATATGATATGTTAAATAACTGCTCTTGATACTTATTAGTGGTTTATTTTTGTTTATTGCTTCCTTCTCCTACGTTTCCATAACCTCTGTACTATTGCAGAATGAGCATTCCTCCATGCTTACTCTAGGACAAAGTAATGCAAGAGATATTAAAATGGTTAAGATAGGCATCAGATACAGACAGTCTCAACTCATTCTTTCAGATATCATGTATTCCAAGTACCTCAAAGATGGCATGCTTTGGGTGAGTAGTAGCACCTCCTTATTTTCCTTATTTTCCCTGGAGGTTCCTTTGGTTAAAAAAGTATGAGGAAGAAATAATGGAGTATAAATGGACAGTCACACTCTTCCTAAGGGCTTAACCTACCTCCTTGAAGAGTAACCCCTCTGTAGTATAGCTAATCTGTAAGGATTTATACATGACTATAAACAAAAATGAATGGAAACTCTGTGCTCTGAGTCATTCTACACTTTCCTGGGGGCAATTAGATAGCAGAAGCAATGTTTTAATGCAATTGCTCCCTGAGAGTTTTTCAGAAAGGGGATGTATGCTTGCGATTCTCAGCATGTCAAGGTTCTACCAAATTGTCTGTGGCTTCATTTAAACAGGGTCATTTCTAAATTCAGTTTCATGTAACTTCAGTTTCACTAATGGTGTTACAGTTGATTTGGGACCCAAGAAATGGTCTGGGACTCTCAGTTTTGGATTCAAGTTTTTTTTCTGCTGAATTCCCCATTTATGACCTTGAGCAAGTCTTATCTCTCTGACTTGATTTATCCCACCAAACTTCTTCTATTTAATGAGTCGTGAAGAAGTCATGCTGTTGTCTAAAGCTACCTGAATGGTTAATGGACAAAGTGTGGCATTTCTACATAGCTGTACCAATCTATTCCCCTTGAATATATAGAAACCTCTAACTTCTGTATTCTTAACTAAGACATTTCAATTAGTTTGACTGTATTTAGGTGGTATGAAATCACTGAATTCTGACTGTCTATAAAATGAAGACTGCTTGCTTATTCTTTCCTCCTTTTCCTCCTTGTTATTCTTTCAGGCAAGTATTGTCTACAACTGTACAGGTCTGTACATACACAGCCTTGATTTCCATTCTCTAAGTACAGTAGTAAGGCCCTTAAAGTGCTGTAATGATGTAAATAAAAACAGAAGATCTCACTGTTTCTCTTTTACATTAATCGGATTACATTTCCTCTGTCAAACTATGGGGCTATCTAGTTTGTTTTAACCCAGGGGGACTAATAATAATGATTTTGGAATTGCAACTTGTTTTCAAATTAAAGTTAATGGAACTGGTAGAAATGGCAGAACTTTGAGCGATAGTAATCTGTCCAAGAGAATGAATGGCATGTGCATTATATGAAAGCAGTTCTATTTTATGGGTTTTGCTTCCTTTCCTTTTAAATAGCCTTCAGTCTCTGTTCAAATCAAGACTCTATTCCTACTGCGGATTAATTCTTGCTAGTGGGTGCTTAGTGCTGAGTCCCTTCAAAAGATCCAAGTGCATGAGAACATATAGCCTGCCACTCCATATGCTTTGCTCTCATGAGAATACATCAAGTTTTTGAAGGAGGCTACCTGAAGAGTTCATAAGTCTGTTGGGTTTCAAGCTATTTTTTTTATTCACAAAATGTCTTCTTGATGTACAAATTAAGAGTTATACAGCTGGAATTGGTCCTCACAGTCTGTCCCTGCCCCCTCCACTCTAGCATGGCTTAGTTCTGGTAGTACTGCTTTTTTTTTTTTTTTTTTTTCACAGTTCTGATTCTTATTTTTTCAGATTTATTTTTAATTAACTCAATTTTCTTAGAACTTTCTGTATCAATTTAAGTATAGGAGCCTCTGCCACTTGCCCATACTCTCATTATGACTAAGAGCTCAAAAACCCAACAGATATTTACAGCACTTAGGTTGGCACAACAATCTATTTCCTATCCAAATGTTACCTTCCCTTGGCAAAATGATCTGACTCTTCTAAAACATTCTAAATGTTTTGTTATTACTGCCTTGCCACTGGTCTTCTAAATTTTTTGAGGGAAAAACAATGTAATGTCTTGGCTCTCTGTGGATACAGAATGCAGAAAATGATCATGATATTTCTGCTTTCGTCTTGAGACAAGGCTGACTTCTAGACTGTTGTCAGGCATAAATAATAAAGTGACATTTTTGGAGACTGAGACAGAAAGATTTTCTTGTTTTAAGACAAAGGAGAACGGCAGCTGCTGCTCTCAGAAGGAAAGCTTAATCAAATCTTAATTCCTTCTTATAATTAAGTCTTCAAAATTGATACATGACATGTTCAAGCATGGCATTTTTAATTTAATTAATTTTTAAGGACTGAAAAAGTAACTCTGATTAAAGAAAGTAAAGCATGCCAAGCAAAACTTCCAGAACCATACCAAGAATTCTCTGTCTGTTATGCTGCAAGAGCTGTGTAGGCTGTGGAAAATTATAACTGTGTTGCAGTAAGAACAAAGTATGACTATGAATGCCAGGATGGTTCCCCTCTCTGTATTTTCTTGCAAATAGTATTGAGGTATAGGGCTGAAGGTTACATGAAAGAGGACTGGTATGAGACCTTGAGTTTCTACATCATGTTAAATTATCCCTGTTTGAGGTGCACACTAGTATTGTATTAGATATCATCATTGTGTAAAGAAGAACAGATGTCAGTGAAAATTCCAAGGATGGATATGTCTGTGTTTTCTCAATGGCAAGAAAACACACATTTTACCCCTATGGCTCTGTTTCTTCTTGCCCTCATCCCCACAGTCTGCTCAAACAATAAAGTGAGTATCAAGTAAAAAAAAAAAAGCAAACCAGAAAAAATTATATGATACAAATTATATGTTAGCATAAACTTCTCAGAACTGTTGTTGCTGAGTGTTTGTCTCCAAAAGTTCTCCATCTTCTCTCAAGCACTTTCTATCCTGTCCCACAGCTAGGTTACATAGTTTGATGCTTGCCACATCACAAAAGACATTACAAAAGTAGTGGTGGAAAGACTGCATTAAACCAAACTGTGGTTTTGTGTTTCTTGTCAAGAGCTTTATAAAAATTAGTCCTCATAAGGCAAACAGCCAGTCTTTTGAATTAGAGAAAATTGCAAAACTCTTCATATTAGAATTCTTTGGAAGCATCTTTAGCTCATCTATCCTCAGTTGAATAAGTTTTGCACCTTTCAGGTGTGTGTCCCCATCTGGCAATTACTGCACTGGGAATGGAGCAGGTGTTGGTGTTGCAATACTGAATTCCACAGAGCTAATGCAGGCTTGCTGTAAATGAAGCATAGGTAGAAACTGTTAGGGATTGTACTGTTGCCAAGCTCTCAATGTGCCATTAATACCAAATAAATTATTTCATTAGAAAATTTGAGGGGACAGCTGACAGCTGCCTAAGCAAATTCCTTGCTTCTAGATTCTGGCAACTTTCAAACAAAATTATGTTTCTTTTGAGAACACTTGAAATACTTGGTGTTTCATTGAATCATAAGATTCTGTATATAGTTCAGACATAGTGATTTAGATTTACATTTTGATGTAGTATTTCTATTTGTTTTCATAATGCATTCCAGGAAAGGAATGTACTGTGCCTAGAGCTCAGTAACAATAATCATTCTTTGGATATCAGGTGCAGATTCTTCCCAGAAGTACTTCAGGGATGTCTTCTGTATACCCTGCAGGCTGCTTTGAAAGTTCCTATGTTAGAACTAGACTGCAAAATGGATGACAGTGCTGAAATGAACTAGAATGCTTTCACAAAGTTTCTCTAAGATTATTCATGCAGTAAGTGATATAGTTTGTTCTTAAATAAGATAAACAAGAGCATTTGGGTCACAATTTATTGGAAAGGACTGAAGAATTAGAAATCCAGAATAAAACATTGGTTGCTTGTCACTCTTGACAAGCTCACCTATCTTTTTGCCCACTTATCTCACTTTTTCTGATGTCTGCACTTCCATTTCTTGAGTTACAGACAATTGAGCATCTCTGACATTATCAGCTCCTTTCAACAAAGATAATTTGTGCTTTGGTGCTACACCCTCTGAACAATGGCAGATTCTGTTAAATTGCCAGAAAAAGTCTTTTGATTAAGTGGTATTTTTCAGTTCATTTCAATTTAAGCTATCCTTCCTATTTTCAGGATGTGCGTGGTATGATAGCTCTCAAGTAAACTTATGTGCTGTTTTTGTTCTTGGAAATACACCAGTTCAGGTGATAATCAGAGAACGGATCAGTTTTACTCAAAGGAACAAAAATGTTTTGAGTCATATTTGCATCTGACAGTATTCAGATCAAAAAAAGCTATCAATGTCCTTCCCAGCTAAATAGTGGCTGTATGGTTGTGGCAAGCACTGCTGTTTGCATACAGTGTGGTTCTTTGTCAGAGCAGACAGCAGTTCATGTAAACTGATGGCCAGAATTACATGCTGTTATCAGTGTGGACGCTGCATTGTGTTTGAAGGTTCTGCCACTGCTGGTGAGTGGAAAGAGCTACAAATATCTTGTAATCAGCGTCTGACAAGAAGTCAGGTTCTGTACAGCCATCTTACAGTACTACAATTCAGGTACTATTGTCAGTTGTTAAAATTCAGCTGATTTTTTTGGGGGGAGGTCTCTCTTTTCTGCTGTAGGCAATTCCTTATTTACCTCTTTTCACAGTACATTTCTCAGGATATATTTTTTTAGTTTTGAGGCATATTATTCTATTTTTTTAACAGTCAAGAGGCAAAAACTTGTTATAAGTACTTCAAGTTTTAAAAAGCTAAATGGTAGTTTGGAGTCTGTCCCTCTTTTTGTTCGCTTGAATTCTAAGTAGCTCCTGAGCTGTGTTGATGCTACTGAGAAGCAAAACAGCAACAACACTCAAACTCTGAACACTTGGTGCTAATCCAAGTCTATTTTCTGACATCTGACTCAGAAACAAGTGTCAGCAGATTTATTTTCATTTGTCATAGCTGGACCTGAGATTCTTCACTTAAGAGTAGGCTAAGCAGGTAAATATGTTGTATGTAATTATTTTTTGTC
This sequence comes from Psilopsiagon aymara, assembly GCA_024733675.1. Lineage (NCBI taxonomy): Eukaryota > Metazoa > Chordata > Aves > Psittaciformes > Psittacidae > Psilopsiagon > Psilopsiagon aymara. The sequence goes on along the minus strand of JANRGW010042660.1, from coordinate 6,770 downwards.
TCATTTTCTAACAATTGTCAACATCGTAGAAAACTAAAATAGTGAATATTGCCCCATTCAATCTCACCCAGCTGGGGTCTCTGAAAATGATATATCTTTTATTTTATATCCAAAAGTAATTCTGATTCTTGCTGATAGGGTGCAGTCACTTTCCTCCAGCACAGTAGCTGTGGGTCAAATCAGTTCACGGCTGCATAGAGCATGTTCTCTTGCTGAATGGCTGGAAATGCTCCTTGTAGCAGAAAACAAATTCAGTCTAGATCTAATATCCACACAATCAGCACAGTGCAGATTTAAAGTATTATTTACTAATTCTGGGCTCCTAATAAATACATATAAATGCAGAATGCATTTAAGTGCCAGTATATGTCAGCAATAATAATTTCATTACATGGTGTGTATCCCTCATAATTTTTTCTTGAAACTGAAAGAAACAGGTTTTGTACAGAGGTCCAGGAATTCTTTTAACTGCAAGGTGCTTCAATTTGGAAGCAGTTTGAAAAGAATGAAGAAACACTTTTCCAAATACACTCCTGAAATGTAGTCCCTTTTATTAACTAAAAAAAATTGATACTAGAACAATTAATACAGGTTTTAAAAAGGTACATTAATGTGAATGTGAAGTTCCATCAAAAAGAAGACAAAATATTAACAGCTTTCTGGGATTTGCTCTTAATAATATGTTTAGACAACAAAGATAATGAACAGCTTCTGGCATTTGTAGAAATTACAATAAATGAATCTTCTGCTAATCCAGAGCTTGAGGCAATCCGATTGTAGAGATGACATTTTGAGTAAGTGACATCATGTTTGAATCACAAATATTTTGCTCACCTTGCTGTAATCCATTGTCATTTTGAACACAGCTCCATTTTACCAAGTCACAGGCAACCAAAATATTCCTTAAATATTTTTTTTTTATTTATTACCTCTAGGCATTTCTGATGACTGAGATTGTGAAAGAAAAGCATCTGAAAGTGTATTTATATAACTCCACTGAGTTCTTCTAATGCTGAGTAATTCTGTCTTTTTAATATGTAACTACAGCTATTTGATAGCCTATTACACTTCAGTGTGTAGAAGGTCAAGAGATAAGAGGAAATAATTCCATGGGAGTAGTATCAGTTGAAAACAATAGACTTCTTTAGGAAGTTTATGTAAGTACCAGTTTAATGCTAGCTGCCCTTTCAGTTAATTTCTGTTATGGCCTGCTAAATAAAAATGAAGTAAATAGATGATCTGAATAGTTTGGATATTATTTAATGTCTTCCAGTGGAAGGTTTATAGTTTTGGGTTGTTTTTTATTTTTTTTTTTTTTTTTTTTTGGGGGGGGGGGGGGGGTTTGCATTTTTGGTGTGTTTTTTGTTTGGGTGGTTTTTTTTTTTTTTGTTTTTTTTTTTTTTTAAGGGGAAACAACATGGATAGAGCTCAAATCTCCTGAGAAAACCTTCATTTCAGATTTTCTAGTTTCTGACAAAAAAAAAGAATTGAAAAAATCTTTATGCTGTATTCAGGAAAAATATAAAGCAATGATATGTTTATTATTAATTTAGAACTAATCTCAACACACAGAATTTTCAGATGAATTTATTTTGTCTGCCATAGAGGGAATACATTGAGGGACAGTCAATTAATGCAGATTTACTTCCGATATTTACTATATATCTTAGAAACTAGACGATAAGCCTTCAGTTATTAATTCATGGTTTTGAGTTTATTGCACACCAATTGAAATCACGGTCACAGTGAAGCTGGCAGCAAAGCTACCAGTGAAAACAAGACTTCACCCCTCAAGTAGCCAAAGCAGTGAAGGGAGTTACTGCTAGGACTGAGCAAGACTCTAGGTTCTATGGTGAGGTGATCTTGCTTATTGCCAGAATGAATCTGTGGAAGTTTGCTGTCTGATGGGTCAAGGTGATTACACTCTTTCTGTACATGTAGAGTTGTGGCTTTTTATAGTTTCAGAAGTATTTTTTCTGCTTCAACTCATTCAGTAGATAAGAACCTACACAATGGAACATCTCTTCTTTTCCATTAACTCTCCCATATGAAAGGATGCAAACTAATTACAGGGGTCAAATTATTAGTCCTTGTTACACATAATAACTATACAGGGGCTGGCTATTAATATGTATATTAATATGCCTTCATTTGTGCACAACTTTCTGCCTTACTTCAATGTCATCTAGAGCCTTTCTGGCATCTTTAAATAGTAGGTTAATCTAAATAGTTTAGGACCAGGGTTTTTTTAATAGTTATTTACATTTAAAAATCTTGCCATCTTTGAAACAATGGAAAACTGTTCTTTAATTAAGGTAGGGATGGGCTTTCAGTCTGCCTCGTGTATTTTGCAGAGAGGACTGAGGACTGACTCTTTGGTTTGAGGAGCAAAAGGCTCCTAAGTCAAAAATGAATGCTTACTTGCAAGCAGTATTCAGACAAAAATAAACTTGGGCTGTGATTAATTAATAATATTTTGCATAATAATAATATCTCTTTCATAAATCTTTTATTATTGCTCTGTTGAATTGCAATGTTTTTCAATAAGCCACTTTTCTTACTTTTTAATTCAAAGTTAAAAATTAAAAGAACGTGTTGACTTGAAATCACTAAGGCTTGTGTGAGGGGTTTCTGATCCCTAGAACTTCTGAAACAGCTCAGTGAGAAAACCTTGAAGCAAGCCTGAAATATGCTTTAAAGTCTCTAAGTTAAAAGGAGGTCAGTTGTGTGCTTACTGAACAGTATTTTTATGGATGAAAGACTAAGCAGTCAAAGAAAAAACATACCCTCCTTTGCAAATACTGAATTCTTTCATTTTCCTAAATTACTGTGTCCTCATTTGTTATATCTCAAAGAATGCATTTCTTTACACAAAAATAAATCTAATATAATCAGATTATAAAAACTAAATAAAAGATAAACTTCTACATTCATTAATTTAAAGTAGTATAACTCAAATGATAAAAATATTCTTCTAGTCTTAGATTAAACATATATTTTTTGCTTATCCATTTATTTTTTACAAATGCAGATTAAACTTTGAACTTGGGTACTCCCCCCATAGACTGCAGAATAGACCTTGCGTCCACTCTTTACGTGCTGAAAAAGACCCTTTCCTCATTATAAAAAAAAAAAATAAATGAAAAAGCTACTATCTCAGTGATTGCCAGGATTTTGTGCTTCTAACTTGCCTAAATGCTACATCAAACAGTAAAGCATATAAATGATTGCAAAGCATTGTCTGCAAATTCTTTTTCAGCTGGCTGGGCAGGGATTTCTCATTTCATACATCATTCACAGCTTTCTGCAGTGATTCCACAAAGTCACCCAGGTGGCCTAAAACAGTTAATGGAAAAGAAAAGCTTCCTTTTTGGTTTAGCTTACTTTTTTCATCTCCTTTTAGCTCTGCAGTTTGCTCTGTTCTGTGTATGCCTTTGTTAGCAACATAGGTAGAACTTCAAAAGTGCTTATGGCAGTTGTATTTGCTGGAAACCTCGTCAGGCTGCTGCTTGGTAGCAAGGGGTCATGGCAACAGCAGCAGTAAGTAGCTTTCTCTCTGTAAAGGGAAGGTTAGGTGACTAATTTGGACAACTAACTCCAAGCCTGCCTCCAAGGCTGGTACAGGCAATCTTTCCATTGTGGAACCAGGGACTGCCTCTAAGTAGTGGCTTGTTTATACAGAGTTGGTAAGCAACAGAGCCAAATTGTGTAGTGTACTTAACCTCCCAGAAAACACTAAATTTGTTGTAAACCAAATGTCTTTTCTATCTTACGGGAAGTACGGCATTAAGCCCATTGACTCACTCCTACATTTTTGTATGCCTGGTATGACTTTCACTCACTGATCCATAGTGATTTCTACTGCAGCTTTACTAAAAGTTTCCTTTAGCAGTTTATGATCTATTTTAATTTTGCTAATGTAAGTTATGAATGAGGAGTTGAATATCTGTCTTACTACAGAAAAGTATATGCAACATTAGGAATTCCAGTCAACATGATTAATAGATTTATTATCACCCAGACCTGTAAAAATGCTGTGTAAAGTGGGGAATAAAGCAGAATTTTGCTGGATGTAAAGAAATGTTGCTGTATGTAATAAGCATGGCACGCCCATGGTCAGATAGACGCTTCTTCAATCATTACAGGACTTTCATTATGTCCCTTGCAACAGTTGGTAGTAGTCAAAATGTTGAATGAACTTCATTTATGTCAGAGGATCATTCCTAGATGTTCCCGAAAACCTGTGATATCTCTGTATACTTAAGAGTTTGTACAGTAATGACTTACTGTCTTTACATGGTAATTAGCACTGTGCTTCCATCAGCCTCCACATTTCCTCTTTCATAAGCTAGTCCACTAGATTATTTCAGTGTGGAAACTAAATGGCTGATAAATTGTTATAGACTGTTGACAACCTATAACATAAGGGCTAACGGTCTGGTAACAAACGTGCAGTCTTTAGTATGCTCTGGTTGTGTATCTATAGTTGTCGAAAATCCATTGCAGTCAAATTTTGCATGACTTGTTGTCAGCTATTAAACCTTTATTAAAACTCTATAAAACATGTTATTTGAATATGAGATATTATCCTATTCTACTTTATTTCATCCAAAGAAAGCAGAATTTTTTTTTTTTGCCATTCTGTCTGAACTGTGATTGATTTTAGTCTTAATATTTTTTTGTCTGGATAATATTGGGGTTTATATTGATATTCTTAAAATCAAGTAGTTTAATTTAACTGATAAGATCATTGAGCCTCTTTTCTAGTTTTCATTCGCTATTATATTCATGTCCAATGTGTTTCACTTTCTTTACCTTGTTGGAGTTTCCAGTAGTTCATCACCCTGATGTTTAGCACTATAAAGGTATTGTCTCAATGAACTCAGCTGACAGATATTAATTTGTAAGCTGCTGATATACCAAAGCTAAACTCAGGAGTCCTAATGCTAATTTGTCCTTGTTTCATCTGTTCTTATTGCTAAAAAAAATCAGGTTAAAGTAATCCATTGTATAAAACATATATAAATCGGTATTAAAGCAAGCTACTCGCAGGAGAACAGTCATCTTTATGATTGATTGTATCATTCTGTGGTTTATTATCTGTATGTCCCATTTTAAAAAATCATAATTAGTTTGCACCATTCACAGATATACATTGTTTAAATTCTGTCTTTTTGTATGGATTTGCTAAGATCACATCTGTATGGAGCACGGTAAAAGCTAGGCATAGGATGCTCAGAGTTTTATGCTGCAGAAATTTGCCAGAATTAAAAAGAAGAAGAAAAAATTACCACGGAATTTATGAATTTATTTTGTCAACTTATCTTACTGCAGTTAATTATTCATATAAATGAGGCAGAATTATTGTGAAAAATCCAATAAAAAAGTTCAATTAAAAACCTAAATTATAAGTTTAATCAGAATCTTCAACAGCACAAAACCTGATTTGCATATAGTCTCATTGAAAAATGCTTTGCGTAAAGATGAACATTGCACTTTTGTGCGGTCTCAGCTCTATTAGTTGTGTCTGCTGCATAAATGATCATCTATCATTTTATTGATGGCAATTTTCTCTGCATCTGCAGTTCTTTTAAAAAAAGAATTCAGTAGCTCTCTGTCTTCATACTGAGAACTCAGTAGGTTCGTTCCTCTTTTCTGTATATGAGCAGTATTTGAATCAATACAAATTAGGAAAACCAGAGTGTGTTCCAAAGGAAAGCTGTCCCTACCCAACTATTTCTTGTTTAGTTCTAGTGAATTGTTGGCCTGCCATCATAAAAATTGCATTGCTACATTAATAGCATGTTTCAGAAAAACTTTCTTGTATGGACAAAACCTACATGAATCTCAATGTATCAACCATAATGTAGACTGATTGAGGATGCTGGTTTATTCAAGCTAACAATGTAAAAGAAGTGAGAACTCTCAAGAAAATTGATGCTGTTGACTATGGAGGAAAATTAATTAAAATACCCCTCCCCACTTGATGTCTCCTTCTGTCTTTTTAGGAGGTACAAAGTCCATGCAGGAGAGGATTCAATCCCAAAATGATTTAATTAATTTTATGATTCAAAACAGCCCTGTGGAGAAGGACTTGTGGGTATTGGTCAATGAGAAAATGAACATGAGCTGGCACTGTACACTCGCAGCCCAGAAAGCCAACTGTATCCTGCGCTGCATCAAAAGGAGCGTGACCAGCAGGTCGAGGGAGGTGATCCTACTCTGCTCTTGTGAGACCTCACTTGGAGTATTGTGTGCAGTTCTTGAGTCCTCAACATAAAAAGGACATGGAACTGTTGGAACAAGTCCAGAAGAGGGCCAGCAGGACGATCATGGGACTGGAGCACCTCCCACATGAAGACAGGCTGAGACAGTTTGGGGCTGTTCAGCCTGGAGAAGAGAAGGCTGCGTGGAGACCTCAAAGCAGCCTTCCAGCATCTGAAGGGGGCCTGTAAGGATGTTGGAGAGGGACTTTTCATCAGGGCCTGTAGTGATAGGACAAGGGGGGATGAATTTAAACAAAAATAGGGGAAGTTTAGGTTAGGTATAAGGAAGAAGCTCTTTAAAATGGAGGTGCTTAGAGTGTAGGTTGCCCAAAGAATTTGTTGTCCTGGGTTTGGCTGTAGCAGTCGTTTTTCTCCTTCTTGGTAGCTGGTGTGGAGCCGTGTTTTTTTTTTTTTTTTGACTTTTGGGTTGTGAACAGTGTTGATAACACCAATGTTTTAGTTACTGCTTAGTACATTTTGGTCTGGCCAAGGACTTTCTGAGTC
>JANRGW010042659.1:0-42167 GCA_024733675.1 Psilopsiagon aymara | reverse complement strand
TATGAGGAAGAAATTCTTTACTGTAAGGGTGGTGAGGCACTGGAATGGGTTGCCCAGGGAAGTTGTGAGTGCTCCATTCCTGACTGTGTCCACGGCCAGGCTGGACATAGCCTTGGGTGATATGGTTTAGTGGGAGGTGTCCCTGCCCATGGCAGGGGGGTTGGAGCTAGATGAACTTAAGGTCCTTTCCAACCCTAACTATTCTGTGATTCTATGATTCTAATACTAATGTTGGTATTTCTGTTAAAGTCGTAACAATATATAACACTCCTCCATCTTGGGTGTTACTGCTCATTTCTTCATTATTTTTTTCTATGTATGACTTTGTGCACAACTGCTCTTTGGAGAAAAATAAAGGTTTGAGTGTGATCAGAAATGCCTTATGTAATTCCAGAGCCGTCTAATCCAGGTGTATTCTTTCTCCCACCAAAAGGAAATAATGTACTTATGAGTCTCTTATCCCTCCCAAGTATGCTGTTAAGCTTTTGGTCTTGTCAGGACATTATGCTGTATGAGCTACTATAAAACTGCTAAATACTAACAGCAACTATCGTAAATACTAAATGCAGATATACAGCATGTTAATCTTTGGGGTTTTTTTCCTATTTTTGTATTTTTATGTGTAGGTTTCGGAACAGATTTGCTTCATCAACATTTTCATTTTGTACAGTGCTGTACAAAGAAATTTTTTCAATGCACCTTTCTCCTTTTCAACACCAGGTCTGAAATCAGTTTACAGAGGATGTTCTTTTCAGATAAGGCACGTAAACATGAAGAGAACACCTCAGGTAGTGAGCAGGACTGGAAACAGAAACTCAGACTTCCAAAGCCCATCTAAGCATCCAGTTCTACAGTGCATCTCTTGTTATCACAAACCAGGATAGATACGAGAACTACAGGTGTTTTTTTTATTAATATGCTTCCTCTTCTCTTTGTGGTAGATAAGTGGTAGCATCCCTCTTATCCTTGTCTTTAATACCATTGTATTAGATGAAGAGCAAATATAGAGCTGTTATCGTGGAATATGTTTTATATTCATACCCCAACTTAGCACAGTTCTTGTTTTGCTTGTACCATAAATACTGAATGTTCATACAAGTACTGAAAATACAGTGAGTAATTACTTCATAATGTATCTCAGCATTAAAAAATGTCCATTTAATGACTAAAGAAACCTTTCTAAGACTGTGGTTGGCTGACCTTGTTCCTTCAACCTTTGTCTCTTGTACAGCTTAGAGAGTAAATTGTTCTTGCCATATGATTTGAAAGTCAATAAACCCTGATGGTATCAAGTCAAGGAAAGAAGGAAGTTCAGAGCTGCTGGTGAGAAACTCCCTTCCAGCTGCCTGGTAAATATAAACTTAGTTTAACTGAGGTATTTCATATGCAAACTTCCACAGATTGCATAGAACTCAGTTTTCCAAATGGAGCTACTTCTGCAAGTGGAAAAGAATCCATAAAGAATTAGTAAATTTTTAGTAAATACTGAAGACAAAATTTATGTGTCATAGAACCATAGAATAATGTCAGTTGGAAGGGACTTTCAGAGATACACGAAAGCCCCTTGCTTTTAAGCCCCTTGCTTAAAGCAGCACCAACTTAGTTAGGTTACTCAGTCAAATTCTGAGCATCCTTAAGGGTGGATATTCCACCACCTCTCTGGACGTCTGTTTGACTACGTGTGTAGTTTTTGCTAGGGATGATGGCAAGGATATCAGAAGATTATCGTGGGCTCACTAGAACTGGGAAACTAAATAGGTGTGAGATTCGTAAGAGTATCTGCCAACTTACTGGCCATTTGTTAAAACTGCTTTTCTTATTTTCATAAACCCTTTGCAAGTGAGATCTCAGTAGCAGTAAATCTGACTCTCTGTTTCTCATACTAAAGTATGAATTTAAGCTCCATTAATAAAGTATCAGGAAAACATTATGGGTGTTGGAGCACCAGTGTACATTGGTCTCTGCACTAACCCTCAATAACAAGCAGACAGCTGCAGCCTTCCATGGCTTCAGTTTGTGACTGGCATAGTGCCATGGAGAGAACATACACTAGCCTAATCCCAGTGACACGAATGTAGGGAATGCATCTCAGAAACCCTACATTTATAAAAGAGCTATATCCCATTCTACAGAGGCACATGGAACAAAGCCCTTTGCCATGTCATTGCTGTAAATGCATCCAGGAGTAGCTGAGGTATTAATACAACCACCAAGTTAGGAATCTGACTAACAAATACATGGAAAATTTCCTCAGTAATATATTCACTACTTACATATTCAATACTGCTTCAAGCACAAACATATCTAAATGGTTCCTTAGCTTCATCAGAGCTCCAGTCTCTCCCTGATCCGTCTGCATCATCAACAGAAAGAGAAGACAGCCATCAGCACATGCCTCCCCAGTAACCCTCCAAGTGGCAGGAGTTTTGAGCAGGATAGCAGGATCAGTAGCACTCTGCCAGAGAAAGCCCAGTAGTGTTCCTAGGACCTCTTTGGAAGGAGTAATGGATTCCACTCCATAGCAACCCTACAGCTGAAAGTACTGCCAACATACAGCTGAAACACTGTCAGCAGGAATAATCATGGCCTAAAAAGAACTCCAGACTCATCAATTAACACTTCCTTAGCTTGTGTGAATTACCAAGCCTGAAAAAGGACCCACTGAGGTCAAGGAACGGTGACTGTCTGTGGCCAAAGCCAACTTTCAAGAGAACCTGGGGCCTGAGGACAGCAGGAGGATAACCTATGATTGTCCTCTCCATAGCATATCACTCTGATAGCAGCTCCCAGGGGACTCCGCCATAGCCAGAGGAGTTTCATGGTAGTAAGTGGCCAGAGCCTGCCACGCAGTATGGTGTAGTAAGTCCAACTCACTGCAGACATTTGTACAAGCACAGATGTGTTAGTGCCTTTCATCTGCACTGTAAGCAGTCTTCCTCACACAGAGTCCATCTGATTGCTCCAAAACACTCTCTTAGGTGAAATCAATGAATATTCTTTTCATGCCTTTGAATCCCTATGGTTAAAGCACTGCCCCCTCTTTTTTAAATGCAGATTTTTAACTAGCTGCACTCTCAGATTTTAAATTTACACATCTGATGAATGCTGACAGCTTTCATATCTGTCTTTGCTACTCCTGGTAAGATAGCTTGTTACTTACAGGCACCAGTAGTAAAACCAGTTGGTTTTACACTGGACAGAATTCACATCTTGAACAGAAATTAAATCTGCAGTGAAAACCAGTGCAGTAATTGAGGCCAGAACTTGGCTTGCTGACTCTGCTCATCTGAATGCTATTTCTGAGGGATAATGATGTATTATTCTTCCTTTTTGACAATTACTCCTTCACAGATAATTTTTGAAATGTTATGTGCCCTTTTTCTGTGATGTTGCACTGGTATCCTGGATACTTCCTTGTAAAAGTCTGTGCTCCCATCATGCCATTACAGTTGCCTAAAGCATGTTTCTTTATTCCTTTTTTCTGCTCTCCCTTTCCTTTGGCTCCTTCCTGTGGGCTGCCATCACATTAACTCAATTTGTGTGACTAAGAAAATGAAGAATTCTACTGAATTCTGAACAAAACCTTTGTGTTTCATGACCTGTCTTATTGTCCCACTACTTTACAAACTCCTACTTCAGCTTTTCACTCAAAGGATTGCCCCTCAGCCTTCTGTATTGTACAGAATTATCTGTACGATAATAGCCCTTTTGTTCTAAAACTTGTCCCTGTAGGGTGTTATTCACAAATTTGACTTTTATTATCTTTACCGTGTGGATGCTCCAAACCAGTTGCCTCCTGTTCTAGCTTGGATAGAGAACATAAAATGGATATATGATTGATCCTTCTGACATACCTTTATCCCTGTCAAGCCATTAGTACAACACAGACATAGTTCCTCATTTTCTTCTCAGTGATGGGAGGAGATGACCATCCTCTGTCACATTCAGTAAAGGAACTTTTGTCCTGTGAGCTGGAAATTCTTTTTGACTTGCTGCTCTTGTCTGATACATACTGATCACTTCACTTGTGTCTGCCTGTGTACATCAGCTGGAAAACACATACTGTCATGGGAGGTACTTTATACGCCATACTCCAAAATTGCTATTCACCATCCTGTGTCTTGGAGTAACTACCAGTACATGTTCTAATTGTCCATTTGTTCTGTTTTCCAACACAGGTCATTAATTGTTACCAAGCTATCATTTCAGTATGGGGCATGTTTGTTGTCAATATCTGCAAAACCATTTCATTGTCCTCTTTCAAAGATCAGTGTAAATTTCACTTCAGCAACTTTGGCAAGGAGAGTGTGTTGTACAATGTCCACTTTGACTGACCAGTATCACCTTGTAGCCTCCTCAGTATGCTGTACCCTCACACTGTCTCTTAATCTTCACCCTGGCTTTGCAAAGCCAGCAAGCCATCCTCCTCAGTTGTCACACTGCATTGGTAAAACCTTTGTGACCAGCTGAAACTCATGCTCCCATTGAAATCCTAAATCTTCAATGCCTATGGAAACCACAGGGTGACAAACAGCTCCCCAAAACCTAGGCTTTCACTTCTTTGTGCTCAAGTTTACGGCTTTGCTGTAAAAGAGCTAAGGAAATATTTTCCTACCTACCACACAACAACATGTGGCTTATTTTATGACAGTTGTACCAATAGCACTTGCAGAGCAGTGAGTCACTGAGCTGTAGTATAGCAGAGTAGTTCAAATAATTATTTATACTGTATTATAGCTGAAACTTTGTGTTTTCTTAATGTGGAATCTTCACTTCTGGATAAGCTCTGAGTTTGATCTAAGTGTTGAAGTCCTGGCCTTGATTTGAATCTAAATGAAGCCCATATTGTGGAGAAAAAGTGAACTGTTTGACAAAACACTAGATTAGCTAGAACTCAGCAAGATAAAGGAGAACAAACTGAAATGAAAATAAAACAGCATTAATATTTTTGTAATGATTTCAGGTACAGCTTTTATGTAAATTAGTAATTGCTTCTTGCATTTCTGGACTTGCTTTAATGTTGGTGAAATCACGTTCAGTGATAGTCATCTTTTTGTTTTTTAACTACTGCTTACACATTCCCACATCTGTTTGAAAACATAAATATTTTTAACAAACTCCAGGCAATTTTTTACTGAAGGAACTGTGATATGTTCACATAAACACTGGTTTGCTTAGAAGTCTCTTCAAGTTCTGCTCCTGGTCCTATTAAGTGCTTTTAAAATAAAAATAAACAACCCCTGGTTTAAATCCCAGGGATTGCTACTTTGATTTTACAGGCATCTAGAGTAAATTGGGAATAACTCTACTGACTTGTAGTACTGTAAGGGGAGCATAGGCAGCATCAGGTCTTTACTAGGATGTGCTGAAATCTTCTCATAAACACACGTATTTCCCATACACATACCCTCAGATGGTAAAAACTGGAGAATCCCGTTGAATGCCTCAGAGAAACATTTGAAGAAGCAGTGAACAGTGTTAGAAAGCTGGGAGCCATGCATGTGTCCAAAACAGCCAGCTCTTTGTAGAGCTTAGCAAAATATTTTGTCATCTTGAATTTAGATTTCTCATTCATCTTTTACTCATCCATGCGTATCACAGAAAGACACTGTACAAGAACAGTTCTGCTTAAAGCAAACTTCGTCCATATCTCAGTGCTCTTAGATCAGCAGCATACACTAACCGTGTGTTAAAATCTCTTCTGATAGTAAGAACAGCATGTATTTTTTTACTGTGTTCTTCTGCAAACCCGAAAGGTATCTATTGTGTCTAATTTTAAAGTGTGCGCTGTAATATACAAAATATATTTAGCAGTATAGTATAAATTGCCAGCTGTACTTCAATGCTGAAATAAAAGTAAACATCATCAAATTCAAATGTTGTTCTAGATAACATTCAAACAGGTTCATGCTGAAATAAATGATAAATGAAGTGCATAATTATGCTTTAAAATAAATAGGAACCCCAGTGTTCTTCGAATTTCCACACATGTTGTGTGTGGTGATTAATGTTTGCAAGTGAAAGGGTTTTAAACCATTTTCAGAGGAACAGACAGACCTAAAGAGGTGTTCCCCACATTCCGTAACAGTTCTTTGATGAAGCAGGTGTGCACATGTTGGACTGCAAAGGCAAAAATCCTGCTCTTCCTCCATATAAAGAGCATTGTCAAGATTACATTAACACACTGCTAAATAGTATCTTTATTTTTGTAGTGCACTTTTTTTGGCGGAGAAGCCCCTTCCTGATCCCTGTGTCATCTGTCAGTTTTCTAGTCCTTTTCCAAGGGACAGTCTATGCAAAAAAAGGCCCTTCTTCCAGTGCAGACTTCTTGTGTATGTTATTCCTGTTCACTCCAAAAAACACAGTGATTGTGGCACTTCCACCACAGGTGTTGTTTATACATATCCACTGAAATAGCCTAATAAAGTGATTTATGTTACATCCTTAAATTTACTGTGGGAGAAGGAAATGGCTCTAAGAGACTGGGGGATGTGGGCACTGGAGGTTTTAACCAGGAGAAAGCTGCCATAAATGAAAAGAGAGGAGACAAGGGCACAAAAATGGGTTCTGTTAGTAGCGTCAGCAAGAGGGACAGATGGCATCAAGGGAGGAACCACAGCCCTTGTGTGGAACTGGAGATGTGTCATCAGAGTGGTTTGCAAAAGAGGCAGAAAAGAACAACTGAGAGACTGCAGCAGAATTTGTGTTTCAATCAAACAGAGTTTCAGAGAAAGGTGGGACTTCCAAGAAAAAGGGAGTAAGGTCACAAGAGATAGGAGTGTTCATGGGGGCTGTGGTTGGCTGTTTTTCTGCAAGCTGTATCAGCCACAGCTTCATTTGATCTAAATTGGTAATAAGGCAAGCTCCTTCTGCCAGAAGACGCTGTAACGTAAAGAGAAAATAGTGTTGCTTGCATAAGGATGGAGTGTGGCTTATCTTTCAGATTCTTCAAAATACCTGGATGGGGAAGGTAACAGAGTGTATTTACACAGGTGAAACAGGTCCAGAAGAGTCTTAGGAATGTGAAAACACCACTTCCGGTGGCAGTAATTTCTAATCTAATTGCTGCATCAGTAGTGTCAAGCAGAACTAACTTGCAGTGCACTTCTGGTTTTCTGTATAAGCCTGGACTATTGAATCACACAGCAGAAAGCCTCTGCAGTGCTGCTCTCTGTCAGGAGAGGAGGATCAAAGATGCAGGCTTACATCCAAGGAGCGGCAGGAGTTTTCACAGCGTTTGTTTGTTATGTCCTAAGTCTTCATATGTGTATGTTGGAGGACATGTATGCCGAACACAGTGATTTGCAGCCATGATAATATGAGGCTGATGGACTTTTTCCAGTAGAAATGCAGAACTCTCAGGATGTTCCTAGCAAGTTTAACACCCCCTCTGATTCTAAGAAGATTGTTGAAAATTGAAAATCCCCGTATGCTTAAAAAAAGAGGAACTGAATAGAAAGCAGTGTCTTCTTGACATTAAGATTGTGTTCACTGAACTTCCTGCTAAGATAGCATTTGATGTCTTGCTTGCGAATTATTTAAATGAGGAATGTCTTCCCTTTCTATTTTTCTGACTAGCTACCCCTTTTGCTTTCATTTTGACCTACCAGGTAACTCCACAAATTTACTGCTGGGGGGGGTGGGGGGTGTCAACACTAATGTATTGATTAGCTCTACTCTGGTTTTAAAACAGTCAGTCTGGAGAGAGCGTCCATTCTACTGTTATTTTCCTGAAGTGAATGCTGACTGCTTCAGAAAATGACGGTGCCATATTTTTTGTACATGTGGAAGAAATGCTTCAGTTACCAGATTTTGAGAAATTAAATACAAATACAAGAGAAACACAAATAAGTTAAAAATGCAAGCAAGCAATTTACAACTAGTGAAGTGCATTGTTTCTTAAAGGTAACAAAAAGGAGGAAGTTCGGGCACTAATGGATTTTTTTAAAGACAAACATGTTGAATCAGATGGCCTTATCTCTCTCAGAAATCTTGCTGCCTTTCTTGCCTTGGCAGTCTCTTCAAATACCCTTCCAGCACCCCAAGGCACAACATGGGACAAAGACCTTCAATGAGAAAAGCACATAAAACAGTGTAAGTCCTGTAATTTATAGTAATGAAAAGCAGTTTTTCTAGTGTATGCAATGAAATCGGGCTGCTGCTCTGTACAGTGCACTAACATACACCATCTGAGCATCACAGATTACAGTTTGTTTACATAGATATGCATGGCAAGAAGAGAAGATGGCATATACTTGTTATGGAAATCATTAAGTAGATGCACAGTCTTGCAAACCTTTTTGGAAGTTCGCTATCTCCTCAAAGGTGTTTGCTGAGCATAAGGATTTTCATTTTTGTTCTTTAGAGCTGTGGTCGGGGAAACAAGTATACTCTGCTCCAGCTTCACAATTATATCTGAGAAATAATTCAGTAGGACTTACCTTTTCTTAACTTAGGCCAGGTTTCTTTCCTTATAAATGGACAATAACACTGTGATGTTAAATAAGTGATTTTTGACCCTGAATCTTCTGTGAAGGAAGATGTGTGAGTGTTATACTCTGCATATAGAAGCACAACACTAAGTTTTTGTGATTACATATTTATACTTAAATTATAAGGGGATTCTTTTCACATTAAGTTTAAATACAACTTTTTTTAGAAAAGGTTTTTATTACAATTTTCATCCCAGTTTGTGCAGCTGTGTATAAAGCTAGGTTTAAGGCTAGTTGGAAGCTGAAAAATGTGTTTCGAATGCATTTGCACAGATGCATGGTCTCATTCTATTTACACATACTTATATGGTAACTTATCAGCACCTTAATTCATCCAGAATTAATCAGGAGGGGCAGGGAGAGAGAGAATGAATCCAGGCAAGTAATGGTATCTGTCAATCCTAGCACTTTTTTAACAGTGATTCCCCTGCAAATTTTGTTTGCAGGAATTTCACTTTTATTAAATGCAGCTACTTAGTTTTCCAAACCAAATACAGTGAATTCAAGGATTTGGCAAATTGTAACTATGAAGATCACTTTTGGGAAGATGCTATTCAGTTCTCAGTAAAGACAGAACTGAGGGGAGAAATGGAAAGTCAAACACTGAAGCCGAAGATGTTTTCTGCATGTTGTCAGAACAGTGTGTTGCTTATTATAAAAGGAGGGAATTAAGTATTGTTTCTATTAATCAGTAGCTGTCACAGGATTTTTTTCATTAAGAAAACTCATGAATTTGTGTAACCTTAAGTAAATGGAGAATGATTATTACTTTATGTATACTACTTGTTAAATACACATCATTAAAAAAAAATTAATGATGTTTATTATTAATGTGGACTGTGAGAAGAAGGAAAATGGGACAGACAATACCAGGTGTGGACAGAACCCTGATATTTATGCCAACACTGAAGCATTTCACTGCATGCAGTGAAGGAGCACAGTGGCACTTTGAAGGGGATAAATATCAATGAAGAACTTAAACCCTCAAGAAAGAAAAGGGACCATGTTGAGAGGTCAAGAATCTTCGAAGCTAGCCTCAAATGCATTCAGTAATGAACAATGAGGCAGTAATGAGGACGAGGCAAATATCTACTCAGCCTCTTTCTGCATCATTAGTCAAGCCAGTGGGTATGATGGAACAAAAAAACTCAAGGAAAACAGCTAATTTTGGATCAACCCACATTTCTTTTTCATTTTCTGCCGAGCAGAACAATAAACTGAAGGTTGACCAGAAACAAAACATTTTGTTTTGTTTATTTAGTCTCTCTCTATTTTAGTTTTGTTAGTTAAATTTGAAGTGAAACATTGATAGTTTTGTTCTGGAAATGCTGTAATAAAATGCTTAGTCTTTCCCAAATATATTTGCTTTCCAAATGCATTTCGGAAAACCATTTATTAAATTTTACACAATTCCATAAATACTTTTATTCTCTCTGTGGTGTGTTGAACTGATTAATCACATTGCCCATTGCCAGTATTTTGTTTCCCAGGAACAAAGACCACTCATGTTTTTTTCCTTTTTTTTCTCTTAATTGAAATGCATAATGCCTCAGCACCAAAATACTTGAGTGTTTTTCATAGTAAAAAAATGCTCTCCACAAAACCTCTTGCCTTCGCTTTTCCTCCTTGTAGTAGAGCAATAATATAAAAATAAGAAATCAGTATAGTTAAAGATGCATGAGTGAAAAAAAAAGGTGATGCTGAAGAGGTGTTTCTTGTGTGTGAGTCTGGAATGTCAAGCTGTTTGTCCTTTCTGAGGCTCTACCTTCAGTGAGCAAGTGAGCGAATGCAACTGTCGTAATTCCTCAAGAGAAAGACAAGTTACTCCAAGGTAGTTACCAACCCAGTGCAGAGATGGTGCTCTGTCTCCAAATTTCTGTTTTAAAAGAGGAGGGGGATGCATGTATTGTACAACTAGTGTAGACACTAGCGTGAATTCTCTATAGTAATGGCAGCTGTGGTCTACTGGCTTAGCAGCAATTTAATGTTTTCCCCAGGACATACATATATGTGTTTTGCTCCTTGGTAGGGCGAGCTGGAATAATTAAAATAACGAATCCGCAGACAACCCACAGGCCACTACAGAGCTTCACAGTTCAATGTACAGTCTTTCTGGTTAGTCCCAGATCGGAGGATGAGAAGTATTTTAAATCCAGGGATCATTTGGACAGCTGCTCCCTGTGAAGTCAAAAAGCACATGTTAGTTGATAATTGAAAGCCACACATCCCAGTGAGGACAAGAAAAATGACAGTTGTTTTTTTGGTGAGGACTTTACCCTCTTTTCAGACAAGTGATCTCAAGCCTGCTTGGACTGAGCTTCAGTGAATTGTTTTGCCACACTGAGCATTTCTGAAGGGGACTGCGCTAAATTCAGAGAAAAACTGAAGCTGTCTACTCTGGCTCAGACACAGAGATCTTAGCACAGTTTCCATGTAAATGAATTTAGATAGAAGTATAATGTTTAGTTGCTAATTACCTTTAGACTCCTTTGAGGAGCCCACCAAGATTTCTGTGAATGTACAGTTCCAGCCAGTGAATGGATAGAATTAATCCATTGGTTTGCTCTAACAGGGGGCCTGAAAATTACTTACACTGCCGTGATTGCCCTTCCTCAAGGTTAAATTCTCAGTACTTATTCCACTGTTGTTCTTCATATAAGATGATTTTTCTTTTAGAGTATTGAGAGCTATTACATTTACTATCCACTTATTTTTCTAAATTAACAAGAGTGCTTTTGATTAATGATAATGGTTTTTTTATTATTAGTGGCATCTTCATCCCTTATAAGCCACATCTTTAATACAGAATTTGAAAATTAAACTTAGGAGAGACATCAAAGGTCATTGCTTATCATAACCTGATTTTCCAGCAGTGACTTTTCATGGCAGATGCTTGTCTAACAAAAACTGTTCGTTCTAAAACCCTCTATCTTCCCCTTGTTACCTGTTCTCATGCTTATTCTTAGTGCGGTTAAAACATTTTTCTTAATGTCTTGATCTAAGTTTCAATTGATGCAACTTAAACCGATGACTTGCTGTCCGCTGACTGTGCTTGGATTTTCATATGCGCTCTCTCTGTAATTGAGATTTCGCCAGTGCTGAGATAGCACAAACATTTCTTCAGTTGTACAGGCCGTTTTCCACAGCGGCATGATATTGTTAATTCACCTTCAGCTTACAGTCCCAATATAGCCCGTTATCCTTTGTTGCAGAAGGGTTCCTTAAACTGACATTTCTCTAGCATAGGTTCTTGAAATAACATTACTTCTAGAAAGAATCCTGCCTTTATGCCTTTTATTTGCCTTTTTTTTTTCTTTTAAATTGTTGCACTCACAAATTTTGTTGATTTACTCATATATTGCAGTCATAAAAAAAGGTATGGGGATGTTTACAGGAGCATAATGCATGTATGGATTCAGAATGATTGGCAACTCACAATATAGCAAAAGATACTTGCTTTAGCTCTTTCAAATAAGTGGTAGCACCATATTTACAAAGCGTGCTTTCATAAATGATCTTTCTCTCTCTTGTTTCTTCACATTGTGGCTATTGCAGGTTCCCAGATCAGGTTTGATCAGGTGGTTTATGTCTCTCAGTGCTTTCAGAAGTGGATATGGCTTTGCTGTCAAAATACCACTGGGGCTGCTGCATTCCTCTCCTGTATTGCCAGGTCTGTTGATGCGAGTTTCTGTTGAACAGAAACATGCAACACAGATTCCTAAACATTGTGTCAAGCAGTTTACACACCAAGTGGGCTCTCATCAGCGGTCAGCTACAGAAGAGCACCGTTTTCGCTTCCGGACTATTTTTCTTTCTAATACGATATTTTTGTATTTTTCTTTTAGGTAGAGAGGATTGTAGACAAAAGGAAGAACAAGAAGGGCAAATGGGAGTATCTCATCAGGTGGAAAGGCTATGGAAGCAATGAAGACACCTGGGAACCTGAACATCATCTACTACATTGTGAGGAATTTATTGATGAGTTCAATGGACTACATGTTTCTAGAGAGAAGCGATCAAGACATGGGAAACAGGCTCCTAAGTTTTTACGGGAAAGCCGAGGGTCATCTCTTGAGAAAATACCACATAGACCTTCTGAAACTGGGAAGTCTAAAGGGTCAGCACACAAAAGGAAGAGAATTAACCCATCTCTTCAAAAACAGAAAAGGGGATATACAGCAAAGCCGGCATCTGCTAATGACCGGGCTGCTAAAACTGTGACTTACAGAACTACTCCCAGCGGTTTACAGATTATGCCACTGAAAAAGCCTCATAATGGTCTGCAGAATGGAGATGGTAGTCATGAAAAGGATTCTAGACATTTTGGGAATGGTTCACAACAGCAAAATGCAGATTTAAATGAACATGAAGGAGAACAAAACTTGGCCAGCGTGTTGGAAGTTAGTAACGATTCACCTGTTGTGAATGGAATTGGTAGGTGATTTAAACAACTACAGTCTTAGGGGCAGGGGTGTTAATTGCAGCAACTGCAAATAGAGATCTCAGTAGTGGACAAATCGTCATGCTGTACAAGTTGTATGGTGAGAAGCATATAAACAAGTGTCAGGCCCTTTCCCTATATATTACACCATTTTTTATCAGTTTGCTTCTCTCCTTCCCTTTGCCACGGAGTGACATGAAGCAGATAGGGCTTCATTATGTGCTTTTGAAGTAGAAAGTCCTTCTGGGGAAATGATGACAAGGCACTGAGTAGGAATGATGACTGAGGTGTATATAATACTGCAACCAGTTTTGTCTATCACCAAGTAACAGATTACATCTCAGTTATGTGTGCTCAGACACAGTGGTCACCAAAGATCAGGATTATTTTAGAAACAGAATTAATACCACTCTTGTTAAAGTTTCCTGGTAAGTGTGGATGAGTAACATTCAAGTTCCTCAGTATTAGTGCTCATCACACACAAGATCACTCAGAACTGCCAGGTTCTTGTTTCTGACAGTGACTGGTTATATCACAAGTTCCATTCATACTTTGTGGGAACGTACAAAAAACCTTGAAGTGAATGAGAAGAAATGGGGCAGATTTCTTTCTGATCCTCATGGTTGTTGATTGGCTTCGTTCTTAAGGAATAAAGGTTTATATTCTCTATGAATACTATTCACCTTAATGCAGCTGAGTAGCTTCTCATTATCTATGTCCAATCTTTTTTTCCGTTTTCTTTTTAAATCCTACCAAATTTTAAGCCTCCAGGAGCTAAGACAATGAGGTGCACATTTTATTTGATTAGTCTCTTGGATTTGGGGGTTTGTTTGTGGTTTTTTGACCTTTGCTTTCATTGCATAAGCTCTTGTCCCTATACAAAGGGATAAAGTGGATGATGTCCTGTCAGTCAGTAGGCAGCCCCAGCCTTTTTAGCCTGCCTACCCTGTGGAGGTCTTGCCAGGTTCCTGGTAGTTTTCAGTATCCTCTTGTGCCTTTGGTGTATGGAGGGTTTTTTTAATACCTTTTAAAAACAGCAGGAGCTGTACCAAATGATTCCCTACTGCTTACTGATACAGTGGCGATTCAGCCTTTTGAGGATTATTTTTTTCTGCTGTTACACACTGCATAAAGGTTTCCATTGAGTGAGGCACAGTTGCTCTGACATTTTTTTTTCCTTGCTGGTTACAGTTAATTTAGAACCCATATATGTATGATTCTTTTCATTATGCATTTAATCTGCTTTACTGTTGCCAATTCACCTTTTTCTTATGACTCAGTGAAGCTCTTCAAAATCTTTCCTAGTTTTTACTCTACTCATTTTGTATTCCTTTCAAATTTTCCTCTCATACATCTCTTCCCAGTTCATTAATATATACATTAAATAAACTAATGCTTATGCAGGTCCTTGGGGCAGCCAGCTACTAATCATCTGACATGATGAAAAGTAAGCATTTGTTCCAATTATTTATTTTTATTAGCCACTTTCTATGGCCCATGATAGCTCTCATTTCCCTGACAGCTTCTTGTGAATTGCCCTGCCAAAAACTTCAAAAGTCAAATTATATCACCCCAATTTCCATTTTCCACCCTGCTGGCAACCAAGCAAATGCTGCTTGATTTGGGAAGTAGAACTGGCCTTGTATGGTCTTACTTGTTACATCCTGTAACTACTGGGATGTTTCAATCCAGACATCAAATGCCTTGTTAAAGACTCCCAAGCCAGCAAAATGTGTGGTCAGCTTTAAATGCAGAAGTAGCCCTGATGGTCTGTGACACTTAAATCTGAGAGTGCAAGCTTTTTGTATTGTGATGAGTTTGGGCTCATATAAGACTGCTTAAATAGCTACCCACTTCTTTAAAAAGACTTGCATATCTAATTACAGGTGTGTGTAAGGTTATTTTCCTTGGCTTTCTTACTGTTTCTAATGAAGATTTTTTAATCATTTGTTTTGTGTTATTCATTGTGGAAGTTCTAATACAAAATGCGTCTTTAAATGCATTAATTGCCATATTTTATAATCTTTTTTTAATGAAGGACTAGAGGGCCACAAAGAACTGTAAGGTGAAATGAGCCTTTCATTTGTGCACAGAAGAGCTCACAAATGGCATTCATCAGCCCTTGTTTGAATAAGCTCTGTAAGACTGCTCTGTTTCATCAGAAAGCTGCTCTGCCTAAGCAGCCAGGTGTTCTGCCATGCACACAGACATGCTCCTGTCCTAACAGCTGATATATGCACCTCCTTTAAAACATTTCTTTATGGTGGATTTTGCATTCTCCAAATCCATCACATATCTTTTGTATTTTTCTCTCCTTTCTCCCTTGCATTCTGGCCTCCCTGTAGGCGGTAGCAAGAGATCTTTAAATCCCTACCTGATTCTCATCTGAAAAACCCATACTCAGCAGCACTCCCAAGGTCAGAAGTCCCTGTAGTCCTGCTTTGTGATACCCAGCACATGCATAGTGGGGAAAACTACAAAGAGGAGAGATGAGAGTACCAAAGAGAGAGCAGGCAGAAACTGGTGAAGAAGGGTCAAAATAGAAATTTTAGGGTTTTTTTCCTAATATTGCTGTACAAATTTGAGAGAAGTAACGTTTTCTGATACAGGGTTTTGCATTATTTGAAATGTCAAATTGAAGAAATTTGCACTACTCTTCAACAAGCCCAACAATTTACAGAACTCCCTCAGTATTCACACTGCAAAGGAATGTGAATACTGAGCACAGAACATGCCACTGTGATTCTGCCACATGTCCTGTTGGTATCACAGACTCATTGTCATCGGGATAGATGTCACACTACAAGTCATCTGAAATTTTACACATGACAAATGAGGAAAGTTTCCGAGGATAATGCAGTGTGTTGAATAACAGAAGGTTTTTCCAAACATTTTGAGTTTCAAAACTTTCTCCAAATACAAGGCAAGGTCCCAAAGCTTCGTCTCTTGAGAGCAGGCACAGTGTGGCAGTCTGCTTGGCAGGACTCCCACACTTAGCTCTGAGGCAGCCGGTTATGCCAGAGGTTTCAGGCAGTCTGCCACAGAGTCTGGAACTCAAAAGCATGGCATGCACCATCAGTGCTTCCAGGGCACTGTATGTAGAACAAAGAGCCTAGAGGACCTGGGTTTGACTACCAGAAGCTGTGGCTCCCGAGCAGCCCCAGGCAGAATGTGAGGAAGGAGACATTTGTGTCAGCTTTGAGATTGCCTATAAGGAGCCCAAGTGAATGTCAGACTCACTTCACAGCTACGTGTAAGAGCGCGCAGAAAATGCACATAGGAATTTTAAGATGAAGCCTTGATTTGGAAAACAAGAATGTCTCACAGTTTGAAAATCTAGCTATAGGCCCAGGCCTGCTGCCAGTATTGTATTAACTGTAATTAATAATTTATAAACTATAATCAAAATACATCTATTTTGTTTGTGGTATGCCAGTTCTGTTGAGACAAACAGTAGCTATTTGAAAACTAGTTTTTGATGACTTCTTGAATGGGCTTCCACCAGTTTGTGCTCGGTTTTGTGTATTTATCCACTGGGATGCAAGTGTTACGTCCTCAACCTATAGATAAAACTCTCACCAGTAAGCTGTTTACCCCATAAAGATGAGTGTATACCTGCAGATGTATGCACAAAATCATATGTGCACCCCAGTTGAGGCCTGGAACCTTGCTGAAGTTGGGACAGACCTTTCTTACCAAAACATCTCTTGACCTCTTACACATCCCATCCTAAGAGAGTAGATTCATCTTTACTAACAGTTTTAAGACAGTCTGTGAATTGGAAAACGTGGGGAAACTCTGGGGAAAGCACCCACTGATGCTCCCAGGAGCTAACAATACCATTCTTTCTGGTGATATTTGTTGTCTCCTGTTACCGCATTTCTGTTTCTCCAGATACTCTAATTGATAGTGATTGTTTTGTCAAGCTTCTTGCAGCATCAAAGAACATCCCCTTTTAATTTTCTCTTTCCTTTTTCTGCATAACTCTATATCTGTACCATCTGCTGAAGAATTTTTGCTTGTCATGTAGCACTAGCCACTCTTTTTCTCCATTACAAAAATCTTTGTAGTCTCATGGTGCCCTTATTTTAAATACTCTCAGTGAACTTAGTCACTGCTTCCTCTTGAGGTTTTTTTTTAGCTTATTCTGTTTTTATTTATTCTGGAGCAATACTGGCAGTAAAAGACAACCAAATATGCTTGCTTTCTCAGTTTGGATCAAAACTCATTGCTTTTAGATATCTTGCAGATGCTCCCTTAGCTGGAGAAGTCTGAAATTATTACTAAATTATCAACAGAAGACTGCATTTAAGTATGTACAGTATTAACCATTGCCCACAAGAAAGACAGAGTCAAACTATTGGGAAGACTGAGGAATGCCAAGCCGTTTTATCAGGGAAAGTAAGGGAGCATGGTTTATTTTACCTAGAAAAATTAAAGCCCTAGCTCCATGATGGTTTTCATTCACCACGAATGCATGCTGCTAACAAAAGGAACAGTCGAGCCTTCCTTCCTGTGATAACCCGATTGTTATTCCCATCCCTTCCCCTGCACTGTTTATAGCACTCCTGAGGCTACGGGGTGGACCTGATCTGTTTGAAAATTAACCATGGGTTTCTTTCCAGCCAGAACATCTTATCAGGTCTGTTCACTATATGGCTGCTTACCCAGATGCTGGTACCAGCGCAAGCACCAGTGTGTAGGGGGTGGCACAGACTGCTCCATTGATCTGAGTCCAGTGAATGCTGAGAAGGAAAAGGTGTATCTGAAAATAACAGTAGCTTGAGGTGTCTTTTTCTGCTGGGTAGAAGCAGTGGAAAGAGATGAGTAGACCCAGGCCCAATGAAGCATTGAGTGATCTGAGGCTCATTGCCATCTTTTCACCCCTTCCCCTCCTACATTCTGCCTCAGCTGTTTTGACCATAAAGTTCTGTTGAGTATATAATGGAGCCCCAGTCTCAGACTTGACCTGGAGTCTTCAGACTCTTCTAGTACCAACAGCAGCAGCAGTAGTAACATTCTAGTAACAACAGCAGCAGTAAGTAACATTTCACCCTCTGACAGTGGTGGAATACTAGAGAAGGTGCCAGAACAGGCAACTGAAATAAAGAGGATCACAAGAATAAAAGAGGCTTCAGTTAGGCAAGAGGGAGTCTGAGGGGGAGTATGATTGTAGTTTACAAAGTCATCAAGGCCTCAGATAAAGTCAATGCAGGAATGCTCACTAGATCCCTGTAGCAGAACTAAGGACCACTCACTGAAGCTGGTAGAACATCAGATAAAAGCACAAATCAAAGAAAATTCTTCTCTTTGTAGCGGCTGCACAGCTTGTCAAAATGATGCCACAGGAAGCTGTGGAGACGGAGAGCATCAACAGGCTCAGAAAGGTATTAGGGAAATCCATGAAAAGGTCCATGAGCAAATACTGAGGGGAACAGGAAGGATGAATCCTCCCAGGGAAAGGACTGCAGAAAGTGTCCAAGCTTGCATTATCTCCTTAAGTAGCGTCCTTTACTGCCTTCTTGGAGAAGGATTACTAAAGGCATCAGTGGTCTAGGAGTATCTTACGTGCCTTTAAAAAGTATTGAAGCTTCTTATCAGTGTTGGTTTAGATATTCCATGAGTTCTACTAATGATTAAAATCAAGGTAATAATTAGATAAAAATCCCACTAAGTGAAGGAATATTTTCACACATTCTGGGGTTTTTTTATACTTAGTCTGACTGTCAAATACTCACTACTCAGCCAGTGAACCGTACTTAGAGGTACCTAAAGCTTCCTTATTTAATTTGTGACACCCTAATTTGTTTCAGGTGCAGTATAGATTGCTTTGAGAATGTCTCCTTTTTCCTATGTCTCAGTCATTTTTTATCTTGACATATTAAGGTACTGTCACCCTTGTGCACATTAGGCAGGTGCTAAGTATTAACGCTCATGCAGAGACAATCTGGACAATGCTTTCGTGGCTCAAGCTCCATCACATCCATTCAGACATGCCCAATGGGCCTGGTTTCACATGAGTCTTGTCTTTAGGTTTTGCTGATCATTTTTTCCAGTTTGTCAGATCAAACAAGATCACAAGGATTCACTGCATACATAAAACAATTTACCCACTGTATGTTGGTCATCCATTCTTGGAAATGTCACTTTTTCTACTGATGTTCCTCTCATATTAAATTCAGATCTTTCCTCTGGTTAAATTTCTGTCAGTTAGCATGCAGGCAGCTAAAACACTGTGACGAGATCTGTAGTTTCTTGCATCATACACTAATTCACAAACTGAATATATTTCTCAAAAGAATACAACAAAACTTAAAATTATTACTATGAGGCTTTTTGTTGAGCTGGATTATCTGTGAGAATTAATCTGCTGTTCTCTTCCTGTCAGTATTTAAAATAGATGTGGCATTATCTTCAACAGTAGGTAGATAATCAGTACATCTTCCATTCAGTGTTCATGTGTGCCTTTGGTTTTGTACGTTCTTTACACTTTTTTAGTATATTTAACTCTCCCCGTCTTAGTATCTTATTGCTGAGTCAAGCAACACTAAGTATTGAATAGACTAAAGTGCAATATTTAAAAAGTCTGCCTCAGTCAGATAATTACTTTGCTTCAGTATATCCCAATGATACTGGTTTTCCGTTAGTAATTTCACAAGTCCATTTCTGTTTGTAAGAATACTTGTTCAAAATATATGCAGTAGCAAAACCTTATAAAAATTAAAAAATTATAATTTTTAAAAATTCAAGCACATTGCGATTTCTACAATTGCAAGTAATTGGAAACAAATTTCAAATTCTTCTGGCTTTCAGTGATATTTTTTCAAATTGATGATCTGATGCTACTTGTCAGTGTTCGTATTGCACCAGTTACGTCCTCTATTCAGTATAGGGCAGGCGATACTTTAGATGGTATCTCTTAATTGAACAATGAAAAAAAGTTTTATGATTGAAACAGCGGACTTTTTAACAACCATGCATTTCTGTGTGTAAATATATGTGTACACACATGTACATGTTACATGATGGGGCCAAATGATGCACCAGTGAAATACTATTAAGCACACTATGTGTTTTAGCATCACGTATCGTAGCTGCAGTGTATATATAGGTATTTCACTTCACAATGAGCAATTCCATGGGCCATTGTCAGGTGAGAGATATCAGACACTTCAGGTACCTACGTAAACATCAAGTGGAAAAATAGCTGATCTAAAAAGGAGGGCAAGTGATTTTGGAGAGAGTCATCTGCTCCAAATTCTTCATTCATCTATCCCAAAAGAGCATTTTTAATTGGATAGTGGTCATTTAAACTGTAACATATCTATGTTCTATTCATGTCATCTGTCCTTTAAAAATTCCTGGCTATTTGATTCCAGAAGCTGGAATGGGTCAGCTTTGGCAGGGGTGAAGAACAGAATAAAGGTGTTTTCATTCAGCTCTTTCTTGGTTTTCCTTAAATACAGAATCTCTTGGCCTTGTGTCTGTTTAAACAACAAACAAATTTGGAGAATGTGCTGGGTTTGTCTGGGATAATTTTCTTCATCAAAACTGTTTCAGTGAACAGGCTGACTTTAGTGTCAGTTCCTCAGTGACCTGCCTCTGCTTTATTTTTCATGGCAATAGCATGAAACATCTGTAATTAGAAAAAGAGCACTGCATAAAAATCTTGCAAAGATGTTTTCAACACTCCCTCTCAGCGTTGTTAACAATCATTATGTATTTCATATTAGAAACTGTAAACATAAGCAAAGTAATAGTTTACAGCTCATACACAGTGTAAGTCAGAATAAGCTGTCTTCTAAAATTGACATACTATAACTCATTAATTTTTTAGGAGGAACTCTATATATTCTTTGTCGTAGTTCCCCTTTTTCCGTAGTGCTGGGTACCTTCCAAAAATGGCATCAGTGCTAATATTTCCTATATACAAAATCCACTATTGATATCATACCCATTAGTCAAAAGTCAGTAATTACTGTTCTTGTAATGAGAAGAAGCTTGGGGTGAGAGCAGAAGATGGCCAACTGCTGCTTCTAATACTAACACAAGGGTAAGTGACAGAGAATGCTGGTTGTGTCAGCTTAGTAAGAACTCCCCTAACTTAGTTAAAGTCACTTGAACCTGATAATGACTTTTGGCCACTATGAGACAAAGAAGATGTACCTTTGAAAGAAGGGACTTGGACTAAACCTGTCAAGTTTTTCCGAAGCTGATCCCCCCAAATTCAGATGATACAATCACTTTTGAAAGTAATTTTTCAAAGCAGAACTGAACAATCACAGTCCTACATGCTATACAATTCAGTTGTCTGATACATCAACAAAAAGTACTGCATGTTGGAATACAGTAAGAACGGGTTGAGGCCACATATGGCTAGCCAGGCATGTTTTTGATTTATCACTTCTATCATGTAGAGGCTACTGTAAATACTGAACTGTGTTTAAGCTAATAGAAAGTATCGCTCCATTTCTTCAAAGATTGAGACATAATTTTGCTTTGATTCTTTCCATCTGAAAGGTTCTTCTCTGGCCAATGGGAGCTTGAATCTACACAGCACTGTGAAAAGGAAACTAGATGGGGATAAAGATTATGTCTTCGATAAGAGACTAAGATACAGCGTTCGTCAAAATGAAAGTAACTGCCGGTTCAGGGACATTGTAGTCCGGAAAGAAGATGGTTTCACACATATTTTGCTGTCAAGTCAGACTTCAGATAACAATGCATTGACCCCAGAGGTAAGCATGTAGCCATGGAAGCCAGAAAAAGCCATCTTAATGTGTGGGTTATCTTGCAAACACTGCACTTGAACTGGATTTTATGTGTTTTTTCCCTAATTGATTATCTTAGAAAAGAAATACGGAGTTCAGGGATTCCTATCCAGAAGAATGCAGAGGAAATCAATTTTTAGTTTACCTATCTGAAACCAAAGTCAGAAGTAGAGAAAGAAATGTCAGAATCAGTACTTCTAGCATGGAGTTGTGGGGCAGAGTTTCTCTCATGTTGAAGTTACCGATATTTACTGTCCTAGAGAGAGAGAAATATAGCTTCTTTCATTTTATTATTTAAATAGTGCTCCAGTTTTTGTGAACAGAAAATTTCAGGCGGTATGCTGAGACAGTAATTCTAAGTGTATATCTTTATGCCCATTTGCATTTTATTCTGAATCACTCTTTGAGCCTTTGCTTATGAAATCTTAACCAATTAGGGGCTCTATTCTCAGATGAATTCATACAGTTGTACAACATATAAATGATATTAATGAGTCCCCTTGTTCCAAATGTTACACACTTACTGTCAGACTTGGGCTTGTAGCTTGTACTTACTGCTCCAGTAAATACATGGGTTACTGGAAAGACTGAGAAGCATTTTCTTCCATTCCCTGTGACCCCAGCATAGCGGGCAGTGACGCCCAGGTGTACCATTCCCATGTCAGAACTAAAAAAGTGTCAAATAAATGTCACATCTCTCCTGGAGAGAAGAGAACATGCTTGAGCCCTGTTCCATGTGGGCAGTAATGGACTGACTGAAAGGGGTTACTATAGATCAGAGAGGAAAGAACAGGAGCTGCCTCCCAGCACCAGTTTTGCCTCTCTGAGCATTCTGCAGGTACCATAGTGTGGCAGATGTCTGCCTCTTCTGCACCCCAGACATGCCAGTGCAGCTTTGTCTTACAAAGTGACTTCAAGACAATAGGATATGAAATACCAGTTTGAGCATCATCTGAGGGAAAAGGAGACTGTAGCTTTGAGGAATTATTCAATAAGAAACTGAGTAACTGTGAAATTAATTACTTATAATGAGCTTCAGGTAAAACCACTAGCAGGTATGATAAGCCCTAAATTTGACTCCTGTTTCCAAATGCACACCTAAACAGGTACGTCAGTGCAAATAATGAAGCTAAATAATTTTAAAACTCTTAGTTTTTAAACTCTATCATGTTTAAAAGAACTATCTTGGTAATTAACACAGAACACCAAACTTTTAATACCAATTCTTAGCTGACACTAGCTTTTAACCCAAACGCTTTAGATTTCATAAAATCCATCATTCCATCTCCATGTATTAATTACCACTAACTGACACCACAGGTAATTTAAATGAATTGCTTAAGGGCCTGAAAAAGTATGCAGTCAAGAACTTGCTATGTTCAGGCTGAACAGCCTTACCTTTATGGTGCTAGCTGTGCTGTTCCACATCAGCAGTGTTCAGATGCTTAAACCAGTGAATTAATTCAGGCTCTTCAGGTCTGCCAAACCAATCCGCTTCATTCCTTGGAAATACTCCATATGCTGGGAAGCCACCTCTGTGGAAGAATAAATGATAAGCATGTAATAGAACTTCTCTTGCATTACTGACCACGATCTGGATGGCCAGAAATTAATCAAGGTAATGTGTTCCACACATTGAGAACGTCTGTTTAAAACTCATCCAGGCTGAGAGCAATTGAAAGTTCCTGCCCTCTGAAGGCTGCTCCCTGGCGCACATGAAATGACTTACTTGGCCTGAATCCAGGCTGCTGCCGATGACCATTCACACCACAAAATCCTGCACCTCCAGTATTGGCAGTTCTACATCCTTGCTGGCAACTACAGCAGAAATCCAAGGAACTGAAAGGAGGAATATGTTAAATTCCTTGTCCCTGCAGTTTGACACCCATTGCCATAGGTGAGGCAAACTGCCAAAGTATTTTAGGGACATTTACAGCATTTTCAGTTTTGAAGCCTCTTACCACCAGTGAAC
The DNA here is from genome assembly GCA_024733675.1 of Psilopsiagon aymara. NCBI lineage: Eukaryota > Metazoa > Chordata > Aves > Psittaciformes > Psittacidae > Psilopsiagon > Psilopsiagon aymara. The sequence continues at coordinate 18,491 of JANRGW010042659.1, read as the reverse complement.
AGAAAGTACAGAAACAAAACTCTCACAAAGTGGAGAATGGGAGTTTCATTTTTTCAAAAGAAACATTAACTTCAAGCTTAATTAGCCATCCAGTAGATTATATTTGCCAAGTAGTAGATGATTAATTTACTCAGGGTGGCTCTGCTTGCTGTGGTTATAACAGTGATGTGGTTATTCTCAGCCATGTATCTATGTTGGGAAAAAAAAAGAAAAGGCGTGCACTGACCACAATCATTATAAAATTAAGCTTATGCAAAATCACTCTCACCTCCAAAACAGCACTGCTTGCCTTTGTGCTTTATCTTAATTTTCAGATGAAATGTAATAGTTTTTTTCAACCGTTAGCCTCTGCTATTTATGCCAGCTTAATTAAAACCCAAAGAATTTATACCAAAAAAAAAAAAAAAAAATCTTAGAGGAGTCTCCTTGAATCTCCATCCTGGTTTTGGTAACCACATCACACCTGTGGGCATGTGCAGGTGATTTTAGCATGAAGTGTGCCCATTCTCCTTCTAGCCCTTGTTGCACTGATTAAAGTTGGCTCAGTGCCACTCTGGTAATTGATCTTTTTCTGCAGAAATGTTCTGGCCACTGTAGAAATCCATATGTCTTACAAGACCTTATAATACTTCCAAGCCATTGTCATGAAACAGCACAGCTTTTTTTTATTTCAGTGGCTGAGGCTTGCCGCCTTTATTAATTTTCAATTAATTTTCAAATAGATAGGGAAAGTATTTCATCATTAGAAATTCCATTAGGACATTTTCTCTCATGTGCCTTTTGCTGGTTCTGAAGTTCTTTCACCAGTGATAATGTTGCTGTTTTAACTTAGCACATTTCAAGGATCCAAATTCTGTTTCAAAATTAAGATTAAATGGATCCGTCCGTGGTTTTTACTTTACACTATTGCACTAGGAATTAATATTCCTAGTTTATTAATACATTCATAATGTATGAATTAAAAGCAAAACTTACCCCAGGCAGCTAATGTTTCCACTGAAGACCAATATTACAACCTCAAGTACACTTGATACTCAAATACAAAAGAATCAGGTTTCAGATTCCTAGCTATGAAAGTTACAGGGTTCGAAGTTCCAACACGGTACATTTTGGAGCACTGGTTTGCCTTCACTTCTCCTTACTTACAACTTTTCTTAACTTTAAATAAGAAAAAGAAGGGGCAGGTACAAGTTTACTGTTCTCTGTATTTTTGCTCTCATACATAGACACCTTTTGGGGTTTGGCCAGTACTTCTGGCTGAAGCCGACTTTACAGGTTCCTGCATCCTTCATTAGTCTGAGACGACTCAGAATCTGTTTGCACAGAGTCAACAAGTAACAGAAAGCGTATTTATGCAGAAAGGTACAAGTTAGGAAGAGGTTCTAAGAACAACTGAATGACTTTAAAATTCTGGTTTGCTGTAGTATTTACAGAATATCTATCTCTACAAATATCAACAGGGAATCCTTAGAGATTCAGAGAAATTAAATGTTTAAAGCACTATTCCTGTTTATATGAACAGGAGACTTGTGTTCAAGAGACTTTGTGTAATCATGGTGATAAATTCCCAGCTCTGGGATTTCCCCAGAATGCAAGCAAGATTGAAAGCAAAGAGCAGCAAATGCCTTTTAAATTTCCAGCATCCAGTAAAGGCATTAAAATAATCTCTTAGTAATGAAGTTTTTGAGTATTTTATGTTTATTTTGCAACATAAGGTGTCCTGTTAAGGAAGTAACCAGGATTTAATCCTTGACAGGATTCAAAAAGTAAGCAACTTCTGAGAAAGTGATAATTTTATTATATATTTGTGTTTCAATAAAACAGTAGGTGAAGCATTAGGCGTGGTCTAAATTTATAATTCAATTGATTATCACAAGCTAAATAACTGGCTCACACTGATTTGTAAATACTTCCTCAGACATTTTAGTCAAATGTGTTCAAATAGAAATACTGTTCCCACAACTAAAAATTAACTAAAAGACCATAGAGAGCTAATTAAAAAAAAAAAAAAAAAAAAAAAAAAAAGAAAACATGGAAAAGGAGAATACTGCTTATAGGGCCTTGCACATTTTAGATACGGTCCAGTAGGAAAAGTAAAATTTTATTGGACAAATGCCATAGTTACTCTGAAATGAGGGAAGGTTTGAAGACTATGGAAGAGAGAAAAGGAAAATGTAATCTGACATGTAGTACCTCTGTATTTGCAAGCTGAATTCACTACAACATAAAATGGAAGTTTGTGCTTAAAAGCAGACTCTAGTTCTGACCTAAAATAGCACTTACTTTACAGTACTGCAGTTTACCACACAGTTCTACAACCCTATAGACAAACCTCCTTTTTTGTGTTTATTTTAGTGTTAGTAACTTTCCTGTAATCGTATAAACATCAGTGGCGAAATACTCGTACCCAGATAATAGATAAGGAAAGCCGTGATGCCAGTGCAATGGGAAGCAGCAATGAGGTTGGCTAGAACCAGGCTGAGTGACAAGGTGGATTTTGAACTGCACTAGCAAAGGACTGGGCATAGAACAAGGGAATGAGGATTAAGCTGGCACTGGTGTATTCCAATGAGTTTCTGAGCAGCTTTTGATTCTAAAGTTAGTGACAAACTTAAAGATTTAAAAGAAATAATTTTTGGAGCCTGAAACCACTGATGCATTATGGATTCCTGGGTTTTGATACTATTTTCTTTTACTATAGACTAGTAGAGCAGCGGAACGGAATTTCCACTGCTGTTTAAGCATACTGTCCAAAATGCTGTTGAAGCATTCTAATTTTCCACCATATCTGAAAATTCAATTCCTAATAATGGGCTTTTAATATCACCCTCTCCAAAACATTGAACAGTGATAGTAGAACATTGGGTTTTCCTGCAGGTAGTACCAGATTTGCTCAAAAGTTTGGTATACTTTCAGATGGCTTTAACCATCCAGATCAATGAGGGACAAGATAAAAAAAAAGACAGGTTTGGAATGGTAATGATGTGTTTGAAGGTTAGCAGTTATAACATCAAAGAGATGGTACAAATACAAATATCAGTGGAGAAAGGAAAATGGTAAAGAAACTTGCTGAATAATAAAGCAACACTCTCATTGTATATAAAAACGTTTGACTGGTATTCCCTGATATTATTTATACACCCTCCCTAAGAAAGAGCGGATTTTGAGAACATTAAAATAAACTAAGAGGACAGTCTTGCCTTCACATGGAACGAGGAGTACCAAAATACATGTCTTTTTGTATTCAAACATCTACCAGCTGTTCAAGTTTGTTTTTAACTTTGAACAGAGGTTTTAGGTTCCTCTGTTTCCCCTTTACAAAATGTGCACTTTTGCTGTGTTTTTTACCAGCTTAGGGCTGATACAGCCTCTGAGGCTCTGGGAATACACAGTACTTGTAAAATCACTGATGATGTTTTCGTACCTCCACAGGAATTTCAAATACACTTTCAAATTCTGCTGCTTTTAATTACTTCACTTCCACCCACTGTCACATACTCAGTATTACAGGCATTCTGAAGTGCACTTACGAAAGTGAAGCATCGAGAAGTTCACTACCTGCTTTCTCCCATCCTGGTTCCAGCAGCCAGTAGCAATCATTGCTATGCAAACACATGTGGAAAGCAGGCAGGTAGTATTACACTGCGTGGTTTGAATATACTGGTTCAAGCTTGGTCTCACAAACCACAGGATTTCTAATAAAAAACCTGTCAGTTTTTGTGTAAACAAAACTTACATGTTTAGGGACATTTCTTAAATAAGGTATTTCAGAGATCTAAAGAATTTTTGGAAACAAAGTAGTGTACAAAAATACTAACAAGCCTAAAATCTTGTGTTTGTCTCACATGGAAACCATATCTAATTCCCCAAACACATTTTGCTATTTTTTGCCTAAACTAACAGCAAATCTTGCAGTACAAAAGAGAAAAAAATGACTCAACAGGACCCTGTCTATAGGAAATACTTTAACACGTGTATGTTTAAGCATAGGATGTGTCACACTTGATAAACTCACGGCCCTTCAAGTAATTAACAAACCACTAAAGGGAAGAGGGGAAGCTGAAGTAGCTGAAACGAGTAACAGCTGAAAAACCGGACTGCATGGTAACCGAACAGAAAGTTCGTAAAATGATATTTCCTCCTAAAAATCCCTAGGGAAACAATTCTCTGCTCATTGTAAAGAAGTGAAAGGCCATTTTCTTATAATACGAGCAGTTCAGTTCTATATAGATTTTGATTAGGTTTGATTTATGGTGCAACTATTAGCTTTATCTAGTTGTAAATCAGAGTAGAAATGTCTCTTTCAAGTGGCGTTTTTTGCTCTGACTTTTATAGACTTTAACGATATCATTGAACACAGAAAAATGAATAATATATTTGTCATGTTGATGTATCTGATAGCCTGTTGTCCTGCTTTACTCTGGTTAAGTCATATAAACCGAAACACTTGAAGAACTGAAAACTGGCGTTTATAGATTTTGCTCACAGCTTGTTGAGGGTAGTAGGCTATTGTTGTGTGTCATGAGTTCAGCATTTTACTGAAGATACAGCAATGAAATATATGTATATCCACTGAATATGCCCCATGAAAATAAAAAAGTGATATTTGAAATTATCAAACTGCAACCAGATAGCATAAGCTGGTTAGAATTTTCCATAGCAAAAAGGAAAAAACAGCCAAAGTCCTAAAAGCTCTTTGAACTAGTAATCATCCACAAAGCACTTCCAAATATACAATATTTTATAAACTGTCAGTGTTCTCATTCTAAGTGTGTTAAAATTAGATAAATATATACATATAATTGATGTATTAATAGTGCCCAAAATTTAAGACTCAAGATCAGTAAGGTTTGTAAAACTAGGGAAATGGTATTGCAACAGCATGCATGTCGAATTGTTTACTTTTCTTTATCCACAGATCATGAAGGAAGTTCGGAGAGCATTGTGCAATGCATCAGCTGATGACAGTAAACTCTTACTTCTCAGCGCAGTGGGAAGTGTATTCTGTAGTGGCCTAGATTACTCATATTTAATTGGCAGGTTATCCAATGACAGAAGAAAGGAAAGCACTAGGATTGCAGAAGCTATAAGGTGACCCAAGCTTACCTATGCTCTCTAAATTATGAAATGCAGTGTGTGATTATAAAGGTATTTATCAGGTCCAAAAACTGTTGTATATTTAATTGTTGATTGCATTCTAATTGTAGTCCTGCAAATCTGTTCAGTAAGAACCTTGGACCTTCTCAGTGTTAGAAAACAATGCACATTCATTCCAGTGCTGATATCCACAGGGTTGTCTTTTTTTTTTTTTTTTTAATTCTCTGTATTTAGTATTTGAAATCATTCCTCCAAATTCAAATACAACTTTGTTGTTTATCCAGATCAGTTATTGCTTTGTGTTCTGAAGTGGTTCTTGAAAGGCAGATACTTTACTTCTTTTGATGTTCGTCGTTTTAATGAATTTCAGTACAAACGAGAACCCATGGCTTACTCATATTCTGTTGAAACAGCAATCTGCCACTGTATTTCAGAGCCTTATTAGAAGGGTCTCCACTCTTTCTCTTAAACTCAAATAACTTAATATATATGTAAATATAGTTTTATTTTCATAACTAAAATGTGTCTTTTCTTATGTATAAATCACATTACCTTAATAGAAATCCAGGGCTTATGACATGCAGTCTACAAATCAGTCTGCACAATACATCACCAAAAATTTCTGTTATCCACAAGGTATATTTTATACCTATTTGGCGGATCTTCCAGTATAAATCAACATCAGTCCACTAAAGCCAATGGGATTTCGCTAGTCTGTATTAGGAGAGGGCTTGGTCCATATTTTTGTCCCCCTACTTTCTACAGGGAAATACTAACTCTTCTGAGAGCTTTAAAACTTTATGCAACAATTCTGTGAAGCAATATTAAAGAATTTGTTTTACAACAGATCTGTCTTTTGCATATGCTAGTATAACGTAAGATCACGTTTATTTATTATATGGCATGTATTTACCACCGATTATCTTGCTTAAACTGCTGCAGATGAGTTTGGATTCCATTTAATACTTTTGAAATTCTCAAGATAGTAATTACTTTGAAAGAATTTAAAATTAACTTCTTAAATATAACAGATTTTGACATGTTTTTAAGAGCGTAGCTATGCTTGAATATCATGCAGAGATAGTTAAAAAAAAAAAGAAAAGCCTCTTGGAGTGCATATCCTAATTTATTTTTTACTTTAATGTGAGGGATTTTAAATAATATGGAACCAAAATAAGAGAGGAAAGAAAATCACTGGCTTTGTTTGAAAATACAGACATGCTTACACTGCATTAGAAGATACAAATTTAATAATATTCATGTAAATGTTACGTAGATACGTATTGTTATATATGTATACATTTATCCACACACATTTAATATATACTTATCAATTCCACATAATAAATGAGTATAAAACAGACTGTAATACTCAGTTTTTCTATCCTTGGACTCAAAAAACACTCTTGAAATACTGGTACAATATGCTGCTCCTTGTCAAGAACATCAGCTTCAGGCCCACTGCAAATAGATTTTTGTTGTGCTTCTGGAAACAATACACTACATTTTCCATTTAGCACTCTCTGTGCTTTGTGTGAACAAAGGACTCAACTAATGAAAATATACTGTAATAAGAGTAGAAAAAAGTGCACACTTTGCTTTTCAGTGGTTAGGATGTCCTCAAACATATTAATGGGTCTCTGCCTCCACTACTGTACATCAATTTAGACTTGTAACAAAATGAAATGAAAGTCTTGATCAGTGTATGTTTCCCCTCTCTGAAATATGGATCTCATATAATGATCTCAAGTCAAAAATGAAGTTTAAATACCCATCATCTGTGTTCATCTTATGTGAAAGATTTATTCATTTGGCTCGTGTCCTCATCCGCTGCCTCTGGGGTTTGTGTGTGGCCGTGTGGCTCTTCTGCAGGTACTGAACATAGACCCATCAGGCCAAGCTGCCACTGTCCAGATGTGTGTCTGGCATTACACTTCGGAAGCAAGGAAGAGGCACACAGATAGACTGCACTGCAGCTGCATGTATGTAGCCTACAGAGCCTCTCAGGAGAAAGCCCCATTGGAAGGCATTCCCAGCATCAGTCTCACATCATCAGTCAGGCATCCTTATGTGACCCGATGCATAAAATTGGGGGTGTGCTCAGAAGAAAACCGAGAATGATGACTTCACTCACTCAACTTCTTTATAGCCTTTGACATACTTATGAGCCCTGGCCTGCAGCATCCCAAAGTGCATTTGATGGTCAGCTTCCCAGATATCTTCTAGCAAAACCAAAAGCCTTCTGCATGTGATACTTTTTCCTGTCTTTGTGCTTCTGGCTCTACTGTGGAATAACAGTTACAATTTGAAGTCCTCCTGAAAGACTGCATTGAATCAAAACAAGATTCTTCTAGCCCAGAAGCTAAAGGTGTGAACTTACGGTTCAGAGATGTAGAAACGTGAAACGTTCTTGGTGTGAAGACAGTTCACTGAAATAGGAGGTAACATTCCAAACAGGGAACACAGCTAAGTGGAGTTCTGGACACTGCAGCTTCTACAGACCAAATACAGGCATTTGTTCCCCTCAGAAGTTGCCAACATCATAGCCTTCGACTCCATCCTACCAGAGCCATATTACACACCCATCCATGGTACCATCCTGTCTGCCCCCATCCTTTGCTTATGGCAGAAGCTCATTGTATCTTCTCAGTGTTCTGTTCCACTCTCTCCCCATCTCCAGATGCTCCCTTCCTTGCTCACTCATATGAAGATTTCGCATTTCCCTCAGCCCTTCCCCTTCACTGATGTGTTCTGCTTTGTTCTTCCTCCCCATCATCTAACTGCTTCCTCTGCACATTCCTAATTGCTTTTCTCTATTCATTCCCAGTCCCATTTATCAACACATCCTTCTTGCTTTTCTCCACCACACTGCTTTCTTCTGCCTCCACATGGTCCTCAGATCTGCTGCCAGCATTTATCCATAGTTTGTTCTTTTTACCTATCATTCATCACATCCCCATTCCCATCTGTAGTCCTACTTGGAAGGCTCACTTACTAAGGCTGTCAGAATTCTGGAATTAAGGTGCAGTGATCCACAGTCATTACTCAGCCATATACAACTGAAGAAATGACAAGATAAGGGAACAGCATTGCTTCTGCAAACAGAAATGAACCACAATTCCTTTTACCCTGCTTCTAGAAAGACATGTCTTCAAAGGCCAGAGAAGTTCCTTATTTCGCTGTCTTTATCTTGCCACTCGTCTTCTGTTCTACTGCTCACAGTGTGAAGAGAGCTGCATCAAACCCATGAGTATCTATTTTCCCATGGTTAAAGATCAACATGTTACTAGGAAGCCAGAAAACTAGAACTCGTTCATTGAATGTGTAATGCTGGCTCACCTCAGGGTCTTTGTTTTCATTTAAAATACAGGCAATGCCCTTGTCCCATAAAACATTTTTCTTTGGTATCTTTTCCATTTTTTGCCATATGGGCGCTCTAACCTGCCAGGCACAGCCCCTGCTCCCAGAAACAGAAGACTGGATCTTTTTGACCTCAGTGGCAGAACCACAACCTATAAAAGGGCACATTTGACAAAATGTTCTTTCTTCAGATCTGTCAGCAAAGGTGCGCTCTTTGTGTGAACCAGTGTAGGAACAGACTCTCCTCTGTTTCAAATTTGGTTTATACATGTCTCTTTTCTAAAGTAATTGAGCATTTCGTTTCCTTCCATGTACTTGCTGTGCACTGAGCTGCTGGATCCCGTAATTTGCTCACAATTACACTCATGCTTTTTCCTAATTGGGGTATAGGCTGTTCCATTCAACAGATATCTCTCCACCATTGCTGGTAGGTAGCTTATTTTACATATCTCCTCACTGCACAGAATTTAACATGTTCTAGTTCATTCATCCAGATGAATCTGATCACATTCCCATCACTTCACATTCACTGTTGTGAGGCAGAGGCATCTACTTCGTTATGCCTTTGCTGAAGACATTTGCAGTGAAGAGTGAACAGATCATTTGGCTAATTCTTCCCCATTCCGACATTTCTCTCTCTCTGACTCCCCTTTTTGGGTCTTGTTCTTTCCGCTGGTGTGCCAGCAATGTTTACTGTCTCTCAATCCATGTATGGGATTCGCAGTAGCATCTGACCAAGGGTCTTAAAAGAACTTAGAAAAAAATTGAATATTCATCAATACACCTCTGAGGTTTCTCTCTTTCATGCTATAATACGTTCATCACGTTAGCCAGACCAGATCATCAGGAGCCATACTAGCCATTGTGGAGCAAACTCAGAAGCACTATGTGTACAGACTCATGAATTACTATTCCAGAAGTAAAACTAAACCTGACCAAACCTTCTGCAGAAAGTCAGTGCATTCCAGTTAATCAGTTCACAAACAACATACACAAAACTATTTAATACGCCAGGTACTCAAAAGATTAAATAACTAGAAAGCAAACTTTTCCATGTGCAAACTAGAAAGTGTCTTGCAATTCTGACCTCATAAAACTAGGCCATGGCATTTACTGTGTTCATCTGTGGTTCTGATTTGCTTTCAGATTAAGTACTTTAAGTTTGGGTTTTTATCTGAGACTTACTTTTGTATTCAAGGTCTTTCTTCTATTTTTTTTTAGGGATTTTGTAAAAGCTTTTATTCAGTTTAAGAAGCCCATTGTGGTTGCTATCAACGGCCCTGCTCTTGGGTTAGGAGCTTCTATTTTACCACTATGTGATATCGTTTGGGCAAGTGAGAAGGCGTGGTTTCAGACACCATATGCAACAATCCGACTCACTCCAGCTGGCTGCTCATCATACACATTCCCACAAATTCTGGGGGTTGCACTGGTAAGGTTTTCAAACTCAGTTTGATGAGGAACCCTTCTTAAATCCATGCTCTTCTTTCTCTCTTTAAAAAGTAAAACAGAAAACAACTGCTTCTCTTAATTGGCATGAGTGGAAATGAAACCTCTGGAAAGTTCATCTAATCCCTACCCATTTCTTACCACAAATGACCTCAGAATTCAGTGTATTACACATGCTGTACACAAGAAGGATTGAACACAGACTGAAAGAGCAAAGATTGTCAAGGTCATGGTAGAAACAGGAAGTAATGCATTAGCAGAGTAATGTTACAGAGTCCTTGTCTGTACCGTGGTAGGATTGTGCAGTGACGGACCAAGAAACTGCCCTTTGCTCTCTAAGACAATACATAGTAATTCCAGTAAGGTTGCCTAGTTTTTACCAGTATAACAAAGCAGAATTTGCCTTACAGAGTATTATATACTAGGATCCATGACTCTTGGCACAGTAGCACTGACAGTTACTCTTGTAAAGTCAGCAATACAGATTCATCATGCATGCCAGCACATTTCTCTTAAATGAAACCCATGCTGTGCTCTGGCCACCTGCATGATCTTTAAATAGCTACCGAAACTCCTTTTAAAGTGTTTTGCAGTATGGAAAGATACAGGAGACCATTTGTAAATTTAATCCTGAAAATAGCAGGCAAGTATGGAAAAACCTTAGAGAGACTGATAACACACAATCACATGTACTCTTTTGGTTTCACAGGCCAATGAAATGTTGTTCTGTGGGAGAAAGCTGACAGCACAGGAAGCCTGCAGCAGAGGACTAGTGTCACAAGTATTTTGGCCAACAACATTTAGCCAAGAAGTGATGCTACGAGTGAAAGAAATGGCATCCTGCAGTGCAGTGGTAAGAAATCAAACCCCTTTGTGATTAGACTACATTTCACAGAGCTGATGTGTGCTCCAGAGGTTCATTGCATGGTGGGTCCTCAGTTTCTACAACTATACCTGGGAAGGAAGGCTGATAACAACCTAGACAGGGATCTGTGAGTTCATGGAGTTTCTCATTTTTCAGGGTCAGGGAGGGGTATTTACTTTCCCTATCTTCACATTTGTTCAATATGAGTGGAACCTCCTTGCCCCATATTTCAAAGGGGGATTGTAGCGTAGGTTTCTTTCATGAAGGTGGAAGAGACTGAAGTGATACCACTGGACTGGGAGATCTCCGCAGGGCCAGTAATGGAAGAACAGTGAGAAAATAGATTAGGCTTTCACAGTGTCCTAGCCTACTACATTTCAACTGGATCTGCCTTTTTTCTGCACCTGCATAGTTCCTGGTTCTGCAGAATGTGCAGAAGAAGGCACCAGAAGGGTAGGATAGTGCCAGCTAAGCTCTGCTGTGGAGGAGAGGTGAGATCCAGACACAGAGGGATTTGTACACAGTCTGGTCACAGTGTATTATAACTTTCCTTTTGTGTACATTGAAGTTGAAAGAAAATCCTTTCTTATTTTCAATTCCTCAGGTTTTTCCCTTCAGGCAAATACACTCCTATTCTGTGCACATCCTTGTTTAAAAAAAACAATGCTCAGAGTGATACTGGCTGCAATAAAACTGCTCTAGCAGAAGTGCACACTGTTGTCATTTCATGCTATGCTTCTTATGCCTGAAATTCTTAGCATCCCTCCATTTCAAAGATCTGTTGTAAAAGAGAAAGTAGGGACAGAAGATTTTTAATTAAATCAGGTGTAGATTAGATCTTCTGAAAAGACATTCAGAGTGAGACTTTGCAAATGCAGCATAAGCTTATTTGATCATGCTGATATAATGTATTATATGAGTTTTGAAAACCTCTGGGCTTCACTGTGAACTATTCCTTCCTTCACTGTTCTGGCTATCAAGGGAATTTTCTCTTCAGACCTGTTAGAAGGACTGGTGCTAACTTGTGGACAAAGATGAGAGTTAAAAGTGTCAGAGACAAGATTTACTCTCTGAGATCCTAAATGCGAATCAGGCTGAAGTCACAAAAACAAAGAATATGATGAGCTCATCCGAGTTCACTGTGGGTACTTGTTCACAAACAGACCAAAAAGAACGCACAGGCCGCAGGATTTTGAATGAACACCATCTACTTGAGTTAAAGAGAAATACTGCTTTGGAATCGCACTCTCTAACCTAGACTTGATAAGAACTGGGCTTAGCATGTAGGTATTGACAAAGCTCAGTGGAGACTGTGCATCTCCCTTACCATAAACACTGTGTTAGTTCATATTAAATCTTCTACCCTCAAAAGAACAGCAATGTGTGAATTATTAATGGTTTTGACTAGTCAGGTTCCTTGTGAGGTACATGCTCGTGTTGCATATTTAGAAAAGGATTTTAAAGGCTGCAATCTGTGTTTAAAAATGGGTCTAGGAAGTAAAAAGTATTTGCAGTAAAGGCCATTTCCTGTTCATCTCTGTTTTGATAAGGAAATGATGCATGAGGGAAAATTGTTAAAGGTGATGGATATCCACACTGGGGTTTCCAGCCTCTGTAATATGAAAGACTACCTTCCAGAAAGCAGGTAGCCAGTATATCATGCCTCATGTTTTCATTTCAATGGGTAACATTCTTAGTTCTGTCTAGTGCTTCATGGCTTCAGTAAACTAAAGCAATTCAGAATCCTTCATTTCTTTTACAAATGTTGGCACTACCACATAAACTTCAGAAGTCCCTAATTCTTGAAGATGCTGACTATCAGCAAGTGGAGTTATGGCTGTAAATCAAATCTAGTTTCTGTGTCCAAAGGAGTTATTTAAATTGTAAAACAGAGTCAGTAGTGTAAACGTTCAGTTCACGCCATTATCTGTAATAATTTTAGCAGATGCAGAATGAGATACTGAGTGATATTTTGGCTTTAGGTATTGGAGGAGTCCAAATGTCTTGTGCGGAGCTTCCTGAAATCTGGACTTGAAGATGTGAATGAGAAAGAGTGTCAGATGTTAAAACAGCTGTGGAGTTCTTCTAAAGGACTGGATTCATTATTCAGCTACCTGCAAGACAAAATATATGAAGCCTGATGTCTTGGCTTAACTTAGAAAATGCCCCAGTTGTGAACCAAGTCAAAAGTTACCTGTGTTTGAAAAGCAGAGGCAGTGCATCAGTAAGGAATTTGTGACAGTGTATCCTAATACATATGGTTGTGTTGATTTCCTTGTGAGATACACAGCTGCTTGTAGCTGGTCTGATTTTGTGTAAGCGAGACATAGGCAGGCTTGTTCAGTGCACATAATCTCAACAGAGGGCTGCATCTTTCACATTGCTCATCCAGGTAAAAGTATACATTCCACGTGCTGAGAAGCACCATTGAGGCCCAGTAAGGCACACCATCTGTAATGATTTATTTTGTCTGTCCTTCTTAAGTTATTCTTGCTGTTGCCACACATCTGAGCTGACACAGAGGGCTCAATCTAAAAACTGGGTCAGCACAATATTTTGTAGATCCAAACACCATGCTTTCAAAATGCTTTTGATTTTTTCTCTGTTTACTAAGTTGTAACAGTGTAATGGAAAAATTTGATAATTTATATGTATAATATGTAAAGTTAGTTTTACAAAAACTACTAGGATTTTTTTCTTTGTTGAATTTATTTAACTTATTTATTTTGTGTTCATGTTCAGCTGTTTATTGGTAACAGATCTTATTTTTCATACTACCCTTGACTGAATTAATAGCATCACAGGGGATTGCAAACACAATTACAGCAGCAAATTGTGTAGAAAAATAAAGAATATATAGGAAACACAGAGGATGCTGTGGGCAGTAAAAGAAACAGCCACGTGCATGCTCCTCTGTGTTTAAAATTGTACAAAAAAATTGTAATTTGTGAGGGTTACGGGGGAAAAAAATGGTTTCTGAAGCAGCAAGTCACTCTTCACTTTCTGCCTTCTTGAGGAGCATTGAAGGGCTTGCCAAGGAGATGTTTTATTTAAGTTTACTGTATTCCTGTTAGCCAGGTATCAGTAACAGGGTGAGTGGTGTTGTTACGTGGCGTTGTACTGTTTTTCAGGTTTAAATATCCTTTTTTGGTCTGAAGTCTAAAAGCAACTCCTTATGAGCCTTAGTCTAGTTACCTGATTCCTCAGGTGTGAGATAATTCCTGCTCTGGAGGCCTTTGGGTGTAGGCCAGCAGTTTATACAAGGTGCTAGGTATTGAACTAAATGGAGGGAGCGGTTTTGTTTTGCTCTGCACATCTGGCCACCCCACCATCTGGTACAAGAACTTAAGGCTATCCATAAAAGTAGTCCGCAACAAATGACAAAAACCCAGTCTGCTATTTTAGAATGTGATCCTAGTACTTTTCGGTGACACTGACTGACTCCTGAACACTGGATCTCCAAGTTCTGTCTTGTTAGTGAAGCAATTAATATGGAAATAACATAGGCATGCTCTGTAACTCCCCCTGCCATTGCAGTGTGCCCAAACCAGCGCCTTTTGAAGCAAAAGCTTTGCACATATGTTTGCTTTGTGATTTGTGCAGTTGCTCTCCAGCCTTCAGCTCAATTACTTGCTAATGGTTTAAACCTCTGCAAATGAAGCTGCTAGGTTTTCTCCCTCCCGGCATTTCCATGAAGAGTTTCAACAAAGCGTTTGTAAAGTTAGAGGTGATTACGGTACACAGTAACCTTCAACACATTAATATAGCATTCTTTTTTCTCAATAATTAGAAGTGCTGTTTCTGCGGCCTGACTGTACCACTGAATTTTAAGGAAATCAGTACTTCTAAGAGCAGAAATTCTCATGGAAATTCTTCACTAGAAAGACAAAATCTGGCTTCTAATTAGTGGGTTTCACAAAACAAAATATGAGAACAAGTAACTTCTAAGCATCTGAAACTGAACTCTTTCACTAACTATTGGAAGTGATGGGTGCACCACTTGTTTTAGACTAATACTTGCTTATTTCCACAACCTGCCAGCAAGGCCACATAGTGCAGGGATGTGGCTGAGTCAAGGCCATGGGACCCCTTGTTCTGCTGCTGTGCACATGTGAGTCACCTGGATGGCATTAAACAAGAGGGGTTACTCAAATGGAAACCACTCACATGCAGAACATGTGCTCGCATATGACTTCAGAAAAAGAAAACTAAAAAGCAGTGGAATGTACCATGATTCCTCAATTTCCTTCACTTCTTTTATGCCTGTCCAGAGAGCCACAACTCCTAGTCATGTGCTAGTAAGACATTAGGAAGTTTATTTCAATAGTTTGGGTTTTGCAGACGGATATAGAGAAATTGCTCAGCAATGTGAAGGTATGCTTTCCAGATGAGATTTTCAGAGAAGAATCGTAAGTTGTTAAGACCTTTAAACTGCATCATTTCATCTGAATTTTCAGGTATCTGTATCTTAGCATTTTTTATGACAAAGGAATGGTTGAAATACATTTTTCTATAATTATTTTTCCATTAAAGCAAGCGCTAACCATAGTTAACATTTTTAATTATTCATATCTATACAGTTACAGTCTAGTTTTCATGGACTCTATTTTCCCTTCCAGAAAGAGTAATACCAATGTCAAAAGCTTCTTTTCCAGTATTTAAAGATCAGAAATCAATTTTCTCTTGTGTTTCTGTCCTTACTAGGTATTCAGATATCTAGATGTACTGTACAAATTAGTCTGGGTACCTTTACTAATATTCACAGTATTTAAGATTATAAATGAAGTTTGTTGTTAAGTATGTTATTTTATTCTTGTGTAAATTGTTTTGTACAATCTTTAAAAATCTACAGTTTTGCATTTGTAGATATTAAAGGTAAGCAATTTATTTTGTGTTGTCCTGCATGTATATTTTTGCTGTAGATAAGTGTTGCTTAGTTTACTATTTCAGTACATTTCTGTTTAAATGAATAAGCTTACAAACTTTAATACAGTATATATTTTCAGAATACGAACTTTTATATTTCTGTGGTAGGTTAGGGTATGCGGTTTAGGCAATCTTTTTCACTACTATTAATTGTTCTTTTAATCTCTAATATCATGGTTTTGTGCCAATAGTTTTTCATTAGAAGAAAATGCTCTTTTAATCGTAGGGATAAACAGACAATTTTGGTTGGGATTCATTTTATTTTGGTTTGGTTTGGGTTTTTTTTATTATTATTTCGCCAGTCTTCACAGTTCTAAAATGTAATTTTATTGCATTTGTGAATAAGCCTTACCATTAGGTACAAGAAATCTTTAAAACTACATAAATTGCTTGCGTAGTTCTAAGGACTTCCCCAGATAATTGCTGTAAGAAAGTTAGCAAATTAGAGTACAGGGCCTTAAGTTTTTCCTGTGAAAAGGGTAATACGGGTTGGTTTTGAACAACATAGGTAGACTTGTCAGCGTGGGCTTCGTTATATATAAACTGTGCGTTTGTGCTCCCAACCACAGTAATTTATCTCAGGCTTTGTGTGGCTGGGTCTATAAAAGTCAAATCTGGCTAAAGCCAGTGCTCTTTAGGAGACACTAAAGAAGTTTACATAAGAGACTTATAGACAATCTTATAGTACATTTGGGTACTCGGTATCCTAGATCTGTGTCTGCCCAATTAACCATATGTTTTAAGCCATATTAAATCTCTTTACTGCTACTTTAAATACTACACTGAAAGTCATTCACTAGCTTGCTTACTCACAGACAGCATTTCAGTTTTTAGTGAATAACAATATTATGCCTTCCATAAAAACAAAGGACCAAAGAATTGCATTATTTTAACAAAGCATTAGTTCCTTCACCAGTGAACTGGTTTGACATTTATACTGAAGATCAGTCTCTTTCTGCTACAAATACTGCATTCTCATCCATGTCAAGCGTAATGGGGAAAGATACATCCACTGACCTATGGGGAAAGGAGTGACGTTCAGCTGGGATGGCATGTCTATTGGTAAGGCTTATTACCAAACCTCTGAGATGAAGCAAAGAACCAAAAATTCACAAATTATGTCGATGTAACTTTATTTTCAGAACTTGCACAAAGAATTAATTGTAGAACTTTGCAAATTAGCCCCTTAAGTTATTTTGTCAAAATGCCGTGCAACAGACTAAAACAGTTTCTAATATTTGTAATGATGACTACATATTATAATATTATAAGGGTACAGGCACCCCTATGTCACAGTGTTGTAAATATTTTCTGAAACTAGTACAGTACTGAGGGACTTGTATCTTCTGATATATAAAATATTGACTGTCTAGATCAAATTGTACACAATTTATTTGTTGATGGTCCTGTAACTAGTGTATGGACACATTTCTGGGTGCCTTAGAAGTTGTATTTTTCATGTGTGTTAATATGCAGTATTTATACATTGTGAGAAGCTGCTTTGAATAAAAACATTGAAACTTCATTTCAATGCGGTGACCTTCAGTTTTACACAGTAAGAATTAATGTGATAAGTAGTAGCCACAGATCCTTGTGTTATGTGTGATAAAGTTATTCATCGACTCTGGCCTTTCCGAAGGAAGCAGGCATACAGCAGGCTTTTTTAAAGAGAAGTTAAACTTAAAACCCTTGAAGGGCAATAACCGGGGCACTACGACACTGCATGAGATCCATCTGAAATCATGCATTATGACCCATCTGTTTATCATTTTATTATCAAGTCCAAGAAAAACAACAAGAACTGTCTTATAAATACACTTCTACGACACCTTGTCCACCATTATCACTTCCACTATTTAATACCTGAATGTCACCCAAAACATACCTCTCCAGAACCAACTATTTGCACAAGGTATTTTGGTTCCCCGTGGAGGAATTTGATATTAAAGTGGTATTTTCCAGGGAGGCCAAGATTCAGCCCAGAACCCTGCTGGTGCAGTGTGAAGCTGAGTCACCCTATGGTTCTCCATGGTTATAGACACCATGGGGTCTCATGTATACAAGGTGATAGTTTGGCTGTAGCATCCGTGAATGCTGTTTCAAATCACGTATCTCCCTTGATTAGAAGAGTAAGTGTAAGTTACTTCCACCAGTTGCAGAAAAGGACGGATATTTTTGGAGGGAGCCAGTGTTACCCAAACCAGCTAGACAACAAGGTCTTAAAAAACGACCTATGTTTGAGTCAAAGGACAGCAAAGATGTCCTAGCAATTATATTGGTTAGCTTTAATCTGACTGACACCATTAATAAAAACTGTGGTCAGCTATTTAGAGCAGAGGATTGAGCAATTTAGTCTTGCTTCACTATCAACAAATCCAATTATTTATTGCCATGATTCTTGCCAGGAATTAACTTATCATAGGTTGCACTGGACTGTAAGCAACGTATTCATGATGAACAGGGTATAACACTCTTTCTGTCCAGCAGTTTTATTGATAGGTTCTGGTCTTAACATAGACTGACAGCATGAGCATTTCTTTTTAAGTAATTAATCTGTAAAGGAAAACAAAAATTCCTTAAAATTAAAAAATCCACCCAAATATTTTGTCAAGCCAAAGTTTCTGAAAGCAAGATAAATATTAGTCCCTCTTGCTGCAAATTAATACATGAACAAACTACATGGAAGGGGAACCCATTAAGGATGCTGGGGATGGACTCTTCATTAGGGACTGTAGTGGTAGGACAAGGGGTAATGGGTTCAAACTTAAACAGGGGAAGTTTAGATTGGATATGA
>JANRGW010042658.1:0-25751 GCA_024733675.1 Psilopsiagon aymara | reverse complement strand
CAACGTGCTGCACCTGGCCCTCGCCGTCGCGATGATCCTGCTCGGCATCGTCCTGCCCCGCGCCGGTTCGGGGTACGCCCAGCACGGCGGCGGAGGCTCGGCGAGGCGGCGGGTACCGTGCGGGAAGAAGGTTAAGGGGGGTGGAGGGGGACAGCGCCTCTGGCGAGCGGGCCCCGTGCCTCGGTACCGGCGGGGTGCGGAGGACCCCCGGAGCCCAGCGTGTGCCGTGTCTCCCTGCCGTGTCAACTGTTGCATAACGCGCGGGAGCGGAGCGGAGCGGGGAGCCCGGTGCCGCCCGGAGACCGGGATGAACTTTCTCTTTTGAACAGCGGCAGAAACGTGACACGTTGGGCAGGAACGTTTTTTCGCGCGAGCGAGCTAGCGGACGGACGGTGGCTGCCTCCGTGCAGGGCGCGGGTGATTCATGGATCAAGGAACAGCGTCCCGGGAAGCGCGCGCTGAACCATTTGGCAAACAAAGCTGCTGCTCGCAGAGTTTGAATTGATGGGGATTTTCTAACTAGCACCATGAGATGTGCACTTCCAATTCTTTACTTTCTTCTTTTTCTATTAAGCGTACCTCTGTGACCCAGAATCATCCCTGAGACACCCCTGTTCTATAACATGCAGCTGGAAATCTGAAAAATTGGGAACTCATACATTAGTCATGAGATCCGATTTAAACCATCATTTCTGCCACTGCAAATTAGCATAGGATACTATTTCTAAGCTACTCTCAGTGGTAAGGAGCTGTCTTCTTTAAGTGCTCAGCAATATGAAATTTGGGGTTAATTTCATCCCTATTGCAACTATTCTTGACTATGTTGAGATGGAAAATAATAGTGGACAAATAAAATTAGTAGCTAGTACCTTCCTTGTGCTGGGACTAAGGAGCATGTCTGTGTCCCCCCCCCCCCCTTAAAAGGACCAAAGTGCAACTACGTATGGTTGTTAGTGACCACCCATTACTACTTCATCACAAAATGAAGAGGGGAGAGCGATAGTTGCACTAAAAAGCAGCCTTAGAGCAAGGGGAGACAGCAAATCCTGCATCATCTTGGGGTCTCTGTTAATTTGGAGCCAGGGGACACGCTATAAGCTCTTCCCTAACACTCCTTCTGACTCCACAAGACAGTGATGTTATTTATTTGGTTGTACGGGAATATCTAGGATAAGACTGAATGTAAGAACTGAAGGGGGAGTGGGTAAGGTGCGTGTGTGTGAGAGGGTGATTCCTCCTATGGTAAGGGTTATTATTGTTTGAGTTTTAGTGGGAATGGAAAGTCTCAGCAGGCCAGAGATGGGCACAGCTGTGAACTAGGTCTAACTTGGAAGCAGTTCGAGTTCCCCCACTAGAAACGGTTTTTATACCCACAGAAGCAGAAACACAGGTAAAAGCACTGGGGTTTTGCAGACCGTGCTCTGGTGTACTTGACAGAAGTTGTCTTCCTACGACTGGGAAAAATGCCATTTTTCAACCTACACGGAGTCACACAAACATAACTTTCGGTGTATCACTTTGGCAGCAAACCCAGTATTAAATTTTAAGTGCGTGCTGGATTGTTACAGAATTATTCCAGCCTATTAAAAATGTAGGGATTTTTCATGTCCAAGCCACGTCTCAGTTCTGCCAGGCTGCCCAGCCCAGGGGGGATGATCTCAGTAACAAAGTGCTGAAGTAACTGCTGCTTAGAGTTAAAAGTTTTGCAAACAGATCAATCGCCAGTTCTGTTAATAAAACATCTGCGTGCATTCTAAAAATGGTTTATTCTGATCAAAAGATTTTTTTTTTAAATTGGCTGAGGTTGAAACAAAGCAGAGCAAATATGTATCCATCTATTTCCCCACTCATTTTAGCAGCAACAGTAGTTATACTTGTATCACTTTATAGAAGAACCTTTTATAAGATAAGCCCTATCCCCTATATCGAAACCCAATCAGTAGAGTCAGCATTTCCTTTAGAAGTCAGTCATGCTGTGTTATTTACAGCTGTCATCTTAAGAACTAACTAAGAATTTTCATCTGACAGGAGGGTTTTCTTTTGAAGCCAGGTACCGAATGGCAATTGTGAAATAGCATCATGGAGACAAGATTCACAGTTCATTTCGGAATCAGTTTTATTTCAACGAGACTTACTCAAACAAGTACCAGCTTCTGGAAAACTAAGGCCAAATGAGCTATTAAGGGAACTATTTAAATTCAGTTTTTGTGAAGGACAACACTTGTGCTAAGCCACTGAGTTTGAATAAGTAAAAATGAGGGGAAACCCCTCAGATTGTGGACTGGGCAGTGCAAAAATAGAGAGATCTCAGTGTTGTTCTACTGAATATTGTCATTAAAACAGACGTTCACAACCTTGGCAAAGCAACTCTGTTCTGTAATCAGCCACAAGCACAAATTCACTTGTGATAGATGTATGCACTTATAACCATAGACATACACACACTCACCTCATATATAATAATTCACTTTGTATGCACAAATGTGTATATTTGCTCTTTATCCCCCCTGTACCTCAGCTTTGTAAAGCTATCTTCACAACTGGAATGTCCAAAGAATCAAATATTTCAGAATTCAAAGTGATGTGAGATGAACTTGCAGATGCCAGCGGTTGAACACCAATGCCTACCACTATCAGCTGACAGGACACTAATTACTACTTGCAGGAGATGATTGCTTGGTAAAGGATCTATTCAGTGAGTTAGGATTGTGAAAAATTACAAAGTAAAGGCCTGTTCTGTGAAAAGATATGCAGTATGAAAATACAGCATACGTTCTCAAGATGATTATCATGACAGAGATCTGTCTAATTAGGAAGAATCTATTTTAATGCTAAGATATGAAAGAGCCCAGCTGGGAGAGGAATTTAGAGGAAGACACAGAAACATGACTGTGAAGCTGACAGCAAGTGCAGCCTAAGCATGTTCCAATGACAGCTTCTAAAAAAATATTTCATCTCAGCATTAATCAATAGTGGTTTCAGAACAAGCACGGCCTTACAGATCCTCTAGCGAGTCGTATTAGTGGGAGGAGCTATATAAATAATATAGAAAATAGGCCTTTGCACAGCAATAGACAGAAACCACTTTCCTTTTGTCAGCGGAGCTAGGCGTTATCCCATAGGTAGGCAACATTCCAAATATCACCATGAGGTTAAATACGAATCCCACTCTATTAGAAACCACACTCTCGGTCCTGGTGCTGCCAGTCAGGCTGGAAACTGCAGTCATGACAGCAAGTTTCAAACCATTTTGGGCAACAGATTAACCTTCAGAGTAGCCACCTGGGTAGAAACCTTTCTGAAAGCTCCTCCTATAATTAAATGGTTTGTCTAAATTGATGGATGACATAGTGACACAGGCATCTGCTGGAAGGCAAACTTAGAGTCAACCATGCAGTGTGTTTGCTGAATATCACTTTGAAAACCAGCTAACAGACACTTTTTGGGTCTGCAAGAAGCTGCTTTCTCATGCAGCAAAAGAGTTACACAACAAAAGGGTTTTGGAAGATTGTCGCTGAAGGATCTCTTAGATACAGTGCTGAGCAAATCAGACCTGCCTCAGTTACTACCACAAGCTGTTTAAGCACATGCTGCCTAATGCAGCAATAGTCAAAAAAGAATACAGTAATGTCATCTGGAGAGTAGTTAAAGCAAAGCCACGTGGTTGAGGCTTGACTGAAAACAAAAAAAACCCACAACCTCCATGAATGTATCTGTGAAATCCAGCTACAGCATGGCAAAAATTCTCTTGACAGCTGGGTGGCCATGAGCTATGGCTGCCAGAACATCCAGAGCTGTAGGAATTCTTCAAGGGATGAGCCGAGTCTGGAGCTAAAGAAGTTGCTCTGCATAGTTGAGGAAAAAGTTGTCAAGGCTGCAAAGGAACAGAAGAGCAAAATGATAAAGGGAGGAAGGGGAAACAACAAAGAAAATCAGAAAGATAATTAAAATGGCCAAAGTCAAGGCTTTAAGGCATTGCAGAAATAATCACAACATGTAAATACAAAAAAAAAAAGAAAAAGAAAAAAAGTCCCCTCTTAAAACTACCCACTTCCTAGCCTAT
Organism: Psilopsiagon aymara; assembly: GCA_024733675.1. NCBI lineage: Eukaryota > Metazoa > Chordata > Aves > Psittaciformes > Psittacidae > Psilopsiagon > Psilopsiagon aymara. The sequence continues at coordinate 21,688 of JANRGW010042658.1, read as the reverse complement.
ACATTTCAAGTTGCAGAACATAGGGATCTAAGTCAGGATTTGTACAAGATCTTCCCAGCTGTGAACAGCACTGAAAGCTCCAATTCAGCAAGGTGGGACTGGCACAGGGACCAAACTACACACACACCTAAGTACTCTGCTGAATCAGGGCTGGACTAAAATGGAGAAGGAATGCAGAATATGTACTTCTTCTCTCCTGTGCTGATTACAGAACATAAAAAAAGGAGTGAGTGAATGCATAAATTGGCATTGTTACGCAGGCACTATCCTGACGGATTAACGCTACTGAAATACATCCTGGTTTAGGAAGCAGAATTCAGATAATTAATCCCCATAGACCACAGTATGTCTTTCTGTTATTTTAAAAATCTGTTTCTGGAGCTAAGAGCTGTAGGAGATACCCATGGAGAGAGCTAGCAGAAAGCTTGAAGAAGGGGAAAGGAAAATTGTCACTTGGGCACAGGCTTTGTCTAAGCCCTCATCTCGTCACACTGAGCTCAAGAGAGTAAGAGGGTTGTAATGGAGGAGGCAGAGGAATAGTGGGGAGAGAATACAAAGGAAGGAAATCAGGAAAAATCCCAGGGAGATGCTTCTGGGGGTTTCTTGCAGCTTACACTTGAAGTACACATGAAGGAACTTTAATTAAACTTTACTGCTTCTCAGTGAAGACTGTCCCATTTCCATTTAGCTTGAATTAACAGGTCAACAAACAAAAAATCCCTCATCAATAAAAGCAAATGCCAACCTTTGGTGACGAGGAAGCAGCTTGAGGATGTTTCTTTCCTCTCCAAGACAAGTGGTGTTTTGATATCAGCCACTTACAATAATTTCAGAGTGAACTCTGAATTTTCTGCAGCAGAAGAAAGACTGAACCTATTGAAAACTATCGTTCATCCTCCTTCATACAGGAGACTGATGATTGTTCTGAGATCCTGGGCATAACTCATCAAGTTTAATATTCAAACAAGAGCATTTTTATAAGGTTTTTAAATTACAGGGAAACAGAAATAAAGGATCATTTTCCACAATGGTCATTTTTTGTAAGATACGTGTAAGTTCAGACTTCAAGATAGAGAAATATGGTATTTTCCTCCCCATGCCTATAAATGTGCTGAAACACACCGCTGTTTCACTGAAAGTTTACAATAAACAAATATACAAATATATCGGCTACAGTTACAAACCTGTGTTAAAAGTACATCACAGAGGTTGAAGTCTTGCAGTCAAATGGGTTTAAAACCACCAAAATCAAAGCACTGCGCAATCTTTACTCAGCTTCCTTGCGCAATCCACAGTATGATGGAAGTCTTCAAATACACCCTTACACACTATTTTTCCACAGGATGTTTGCTTCATTCTGTACACAGAATTGTCAGTGCTCTCCAGTGAGCAGCTAGTTAATACATTTTTTCCCTTGTCGTTCTACATATCACCTCACTTCTATTTACTAATTCAATCCCCGTTCACAGACATTCATTTCCTCAGAATAGCCACCACTACTGCTTCTGAGTGTTTCACATGTACCAATAATCTGATTTTCATGATCCATTGCAAGTGAGGGGACAGTGCTCTAACTCATGTTAGAGACTGGAAACTGAAAGAAAGAAATTAAGCTTAAAAGGTGTTGTTAAAATGCCCCATTGGAGCTGATTTTTTAAAAGACTTAAACAAGTTAGAGTACACTGTGTTGTATAAGAGCAGCCCACTCAACTTCAGTTGAATCTGTAGGTACCTGGAAAATGAGGAACACAATTAGTGATCATCTGCAAGCAGCAGAGTTTACACAAACTGAGTGGCATCCCTTAACGCAGCTCAAACATTTCATCCTAAACACATATAGTTCAGTAAATTCCAGGCAAAACCAGAAATAAGACCTTAAAGGAAAGAAAGAAAATACTGCATGCTGGTCTTCAGTAATGCTTTAAAAGAAATCTTTTTGTCCCGCTTTTTCTGTAGACATACCTTTCAAGTAGCCTTTGCTGAAGCAAAGTCTAAACATGCTGGGTTTAGAAAGTACTGCTCAGGGAATGTTTACCTGAAGCCAGAAAATGCTAACGAGATAAGACACTAAAATAACATGAAAATCCCTAAAGAGATACAGAAAGGATCTCTGTTCCTGCTTGGTCACATTTATCAAAGTACAAACCCCAGTAGCTACCAGCTATGTTAAAAACCAAGCCTGCATGCAGGCTATTCCCAGAGTCATTAAAGTTACTAGACAACATTCATCAGAAGTCTAGGATGCCTCCATCATAGCTCAGGCTTGCTGTTAACTAATGGTTTACAGCAAACAACAGCTGATTAGATTCCAGTTAGTGAAAAAAAAAAAAAAATCCTTCTTATAGTATGAATAGTGGACTTTAAATAGATTACTTATGGAGGCTGCTGAGTCTTCATCGCTGAAAGTTCTAGGAACAGGTTAGACAAATTTGTTAGCAAGGACACAAATATAATTGATTTTGCCAGGGGACAGGGTAATGGATCATTAGGTGACTTCTTAAGGTTCCTTCTGGTCCTAGCTTTTCATAACATTACAATTATTTAGGGAGCTTGAAAGTTATAAATTTATTTAAGCTGTTAATAATTTCATCTAATTAATTCTGACTTATGTGTACAATGAGAAGGTTACTTATGAACTTGTGCATTGGTTCAGACCAGATCTGGCACGGAGTTCCATCTCACACAGTAACCATGGTTGTGGACACTCAGGAAAAACAAGAACAGGCTAAGCACATACTGCCTCCCATCTCCAAACGTATCGTCAAGTTAGGTTGGCTGATTTATCTAGTTAGTAAACTCTACAGCATCTCTTCCAAACTTTTTTCCCCCAGTCTCTCCTTGCATCTCTATAAACCTCTTGATCTATTTGAGGAGTACCACCAGAGGTCCACATACGTTGTATGAAGAACTGGTTCCTCCGGTTTGTTCTGAATGAAGCTCTCACTAAATTCTTCCAGGATCCCTCATGCCTGTATCAGAAGAGATAGTGAAAAGCCAATCCCACTCTGCTCCTCTCCAGACCTCTCAGTTCTGCAGACCTCTTGTTACATTCTCCCTAAGTCATATTTATTTTTCCAAATGAAAATTCTTGGCTATTCAACAGATGGAGTTCTTGCCTGTTGTGCTGGAAGTCATAGAATACCTTTCTTCCTGAAATGTATGACTTCACAATTATCTACACTGAATTGCACCCCTGGTTTTATTGTACAGTCATACTTTCAGCAAGTATGCAGTCTCCCTTGCCCTTACTACCTTGCGTAACCTTGAATCATCAGCAGAGCTCTGTCCCCTGACTGATCACCTCCCCTCTCCAGGTCATTTAAGACCATATTGAATGGTGCAGATCCCAAGAGAGACACCACATGGAATTTCACTAGTGATCTCCCTCCTGTGCAAGAACTGACCATTTACTTCCATCCAACAATGGTCTACCCTCTGTTCACCTCTTTTAAATCATATTCTCATCCATTCCAGCTCCTCCCTCCCTATGCCAGCAACATTCTTACATTGCTTGTTTTTCCTAACACACTTTGACAAAAAAGTTCTGTCAAAAGTCTTTTGGAATCCCAGGTTGACTCTATCAGTCAGATGATCTTCATCTATGTATGACTGACCCCTTCAAAGAACTCAGAGAGCTTGTTAACTCTCACTGATTAGGTAATATTTATTCAGGTAGATGCTATTTCTCTCTCTTATTACAATATCTACTCATTCACCTGGAACAGATGTAAAATTTTAGTTTGCTGGATGCCCTTGAAACCTTTCTTAACGACTGACATCACATTTGACACCTTCTGATTTTCATGTACTGAGGAATACTGAAGAGACAGGTTACATGCTGCTATTAGTAGGTATTTCATCCCTGAGTTCTTTTAGAATTCCTGGGTGAATCCTTCAGATCCTGGAGATTCATCTGCATTCATTTGCCTTTTGTACATTACCTCTTCTAGATACTTCCATTTCAGAGACGTTCTCTGCTGAGTTCCCTGAATGCCCCAAGGGTCTCTGGAAGCACAGTTTACCTGATTTCTTCTGTATGGTTTTGTATGGGAAGGTTTTGGTAGCAGGGGGCTACTGAGGTGGCTTCTGTGAGAAGCTGCTAGAAGCTTCCCCCTTGTCAGATAAGGCCAATGCCAGCTGCCTCCAAGACAGTCCCACTGCTGGCCAAGGTTGAGCTCATCAGCGACAGTGGTAGTGATTCTGGGATAACAGAGTTAAGAAGGGGGGGAAATATCCAAACTGTACAATTGCAGATGGAGAGAGGAGTGAAAACAAGTGAGCAAAACAGCCCTGCAGACACCACGGTCAGTGAACAAGGAGGAGGAGGTGCTCAGGGCGCCAGAGCAGGCTCCTCTGCAGCCCACCATGCAGACCATGGTGAGGCAAGCTGTGCCCCTGCAGAACATGGAGGTCCATAGTGGAGCAGATACCCACCTGAAGTCCATGGAGGACAGTAGGACGGACTAGCACTGGAGAAGTTTGTGGAGGACTGTCTCCGTGGGGGGGACTTGATGCTGGAGCAGGGGAAGAGTGTGAGGAGTCCTCTCCTGAGGAGGAGGGAGCATCAGAGACAAGCTTGATGAACTGACCACAATCCCCATTCCCTGTCCCCCTATGCTTCTGGGGGGAGGAGGTAGAGAACTCCGGAGTAGCTAAGCCTGGAAAGAAGGGAGGGATGGGGGAAAGGTGGTTTTAAGATTTGGGGTTTATTTCTCATTACCTTACTCTGATCTGATTGGCAATAAATTAAACTAATCTCCTCAGGTTGAGTCTCTTTTGCCTGTAATGATAATTGCTGAGTGATCTCTCGGTGTCCTCATCTCAACCCACGAGCCTTTCATTGTATTATCTCTCCCCTGTCCAGCCAGGAAGGGAATGACAGAGGGGCTTTGGTGGGGACCTGGCATCCAGGCAGGGCCAACCCACCACAGAGATGGAAAAAAAAAAGCCAGAAAGAGGCAATTTTTAAGTCCTGACCCAAATTACTTCCCTTTGCCAGTACCTGGAGGAGGAACCTCCCCTCTCACCTTCTTTCTGTCCGTTATAAGCTCTCTTTCAGTGTGGCTTTGGTGGGCAGCTGGCATCTAGCCAGGGTCAAACCAGCACATCTTCTACAATGAACAAGGATGCAAACGGTTTGTCTTCTCTCCAGGGACTTTGTCCTCACAGAGAGTTCATTTTAAACCATATTCAGACTCAGTGACAATGTTTTTTCCTCTCTTGATGCACTGGAAGAAGGATATTGAACCATTTTTGATTCTCTTAACTAGTCAGGTCTCAGACTCGTCTTTGGTCTACCTAATTATGATTTTAAGAGTATATATGTCAGTGTTTATGATACTTCTGTTTGTTCGGTGTTTTAACCTGCATCTGCCTTTAGCTTTTGGAAGGATTTTCTTCTTTCTAGCGGCCTTTCTCCGCTGTTTGGCCATGACTGCTTCATTTTACTTTCTCAGGCATGTCCAGGAAATCACATGCCTTATGCTTCCTGTTTGGTGTTCTTCTGTAGTCTTCTTGCCCCCTTTGTGGATTTAAGTGGCTTGGATGCCAGTCTTTGTTTATTCTTGGTAAACTCTGAAGTGAACACAAAAGTGGTGGCCAGTTTGGTCTCTATTGCTCCCCAAACATATTGAATCCAAGCATGTTATGTCATTCTTAAAAAGCAGTCTCAGTGTTCAGCAAGATATAAATGCATATATAGATATGCATGCATATGTATGTGTGTATGTATATATATATGTATCCATTATATATAATTGTGCAAATTGCAATATGGGGCAGCTGTAGCTGTTAAACCCAGGGCAGCAACTGTGAAAGGACTTCTGGTTCTTCCTGGATGTAACCAGACATAAGGGTTCATTTAGATCTGATCTCATTTCTGAGTTTGCCTGAAATATATGCTGATAATAATTAGCATTTAGTGCATGTAGCACTCAAACCTTCTAAGCTTCATTATTCCTCCTTGCAGAGCAATTATGAGCCACAGAACAGTGAAGTGACAAAAGACAGTATCTATAATTCTTCATTTCACTCCGCTGCCTATATTGCCATCTCCTTTTTTAGACTAGGAACAACTAACTTTGCAAACTAGAGGGCACTGCTTTCAAATCATGCTGTTATAGTTGATTTTATTGTTGAACTTGCCCAAATGAGGTGTTTATATCCTTATTTTGAGACCCTCTTCAGTCTGCATATAACGAGTATTTGTGTTATAACAATGTAATGCAGCATGACTTTCATGTAGTCCATATTTTAAGGTAACCTGTTAGTTTCTGAAGCTTGTTTTGTATTTCACAGCTCAAGGTGTTTCAATTGAATAAGGCAATACAGACATATAGCCCATGCTGTTGGGGCTCTGAGCTCAGAGACTGATTCATGTGGTCCACATTCTAGAGAAATCCAGGACTACAGACCAACAATACTAAAGCAGCACCTTTGCAAAAATACACATCTATAAAGAAAAAACTCAAAAAATAGGAAATAAATAAGAGCATTTTTAACTTTTCCATGGTATAGCATCAAAACCTATGTGTATAGAATTTTTTTGGAGAGCAATTCTTGTCCTGTGAGTTGTAGCCAGTTTCCACATCACCCTTCTGACTCCCATGTCTTCTATTAATCTGTGTTACTCATCCAGAACTCAGTGAATAAATGTCTTAATTTTGTGCGCCTCACTCACAGGGAGATAACCCGTCAGCACAATAATTTTGATATTGGTCTATACTGATCTAGTACAGATCACCCAGTGTTCTCCACCATTTTATTCCAGTAACTTGCATATTGGTGCTTCAAGTTCTAGATCAGTACATTGACCACAATTTAATATGGGGGTAGAGCTACTTGCTTCACTAGCCAGCCAATTTGTCTTGTCAAGACCTGCAAATGATAGAACATATGAAGGTAGTAAGAAACTTTTCTTTGCATGTTCAGTGGGGGTTTTATAACCTACATTTCCTTTCTGGAAAAGGAACCACGTGCTGCTTCAGTTAGTATGGCACCAGGAGCTTGATGCCTTTTTCTCTGAATTGCCCACTATCAGCCATTGTTAATTACCAGTTAAAGTGGGGTCACAAACTTCACTTCCATACAGAAGGAAAAGCTGAGTTGTACACTGCCCAGTGGGTAATATTTATCAGTCCTTTCAGCACTCTCACACACTGGATGTAGTTTTATTTAGTAATGCTTTGATGCTAAGTCAAGCTCTGTAACACTTATCATCTCAACCTGGGATACCCAGAAGTTACTCCCTTTAACCCCTTCTTACCAGTTTTGTCCCAGGTGTAGCTCTGGCACATTGACTTATTTACTTGTACATGATTCCTCAATTTAATGTTTTAGCAGTCACACCAAAAAGCCAAAAACTGGTTACATGGTTTTCCCATTTTTATGTCTTGTGAATCAGAAAGAGGCCTGTTGTCTCTCCCACATTGCCTGGTACAGTAACTTGATTGGAATTTCATTTCCAAGACACAGTAACAATAGAGGTTTGGTACTCTACCAATATTTAAAATTCCTTTACAGTCACTGCTAATTTACTGATTCTTAGCTCTGCTGAATCAGCATCACTGAAAGCAATGCCTCCCCTTAATCACTGACAGAAAGCAGGGCCTCTGCAAGGGCAGAGTCAACAAAGAACAGGACTAGGTCAGACTGGCAGTAGCTGTATCAACCCCTATACAATCATTTTAAAATTAACTAAAATCACTAACCTTTCACTTCTGGAGCAGGAGGTTCAATACTTTGTTTAGCCATGCATGAAAATGAGTTCAGCAATCTTGGTTTAGCCTCGACAGAATCATTCATGTAATTTGCCACGATTGGCAGATTTTGCTGTGGAGAAAGAGTGAATATGAATTATGAAATAAAAACGAGGTTTCTTCAGGTTGAAAAATCAAACATCAATAAATCTGAATGTCAGAATCACAGAGAGCAAATTCAAGTCTGAAAGGCTAGACCTTCGTGCAACCTTCGCATGGACAGGATAACAAATGGAATAGAAGGCAGGATCTACTGTAAACTGGCAGACATCATGGCATCAATGGAGCAGTCCCTGAAACAGTACTGTGAATGGACTGGCTGCAAACCAATGGACTGCTCCTGAAGCCTACTCCTCAAATGCACAGCGTCTTCCTATCCACAGGAGACGCTCTCAGCACAGCAGGGAGCTTTGTGTCTCAAACATGCCAGACATTTTGAGAGCCAGCAGCCCTGCTTTACCTGTCACCGTGAATTCCAGGGTGCTGCTCAATCAAAAAGTGAACAGTCTGTTTCTAGAGAGTAAGGAAGACTGCAAGTTCCTCTTTTCCAAGAAGGAGGACTTCCTGAACAACAACAAACTGCAAACAAAAAACTATAAATACATATGAACGAGAAAAAATAGAGAAGGAGAAAATGAGAGTGAGAGAGAAGTGAAGACTGGCAACTCCTCGTCTGTCATAATCTTCTTCTCACTTGCTTTGGGCGACTAACTCTTAGATCCAAACCAAGCCTTACATATGAAATGAACCCAAGTGACAATCACTGAATTACCTCAGCAAGGACAGTGGATAGTCTTTTGACTCAGGCTGTATATACAACTGCTCTGTGCTTAACTTATTCTCCTGATGTATAATTTTTTTTCTTTGTCAAAAACTAAACTTTGCATAGTTAAAAACCTTTGAAATTTACCATATAGAGATGCACTGTCATCTCAAAGTTTAAAATGAACTGAGAAAAGACAGTATCTTTTCTCCTCTGACCCAAACCAAGACACGTGCCTAATGCAGATGGTTTAATACTACATATTTTCAAGAACTAATTATGTCCTTATATGTGCTTACACAGCATCAGCCTCAAAAGTGCATATATGGGTTGCAACTGGAGCCTTGTGCATTACTGTAGTGCAAATCCTGTAAAACTCACCTACACCTTTCACTCACTGCTTTGTCTAAAAAAAAAGAGCTAAGGTGAACAAGAAGATAGAGAAACACAAGAGGTTGTTTGGCTTAACATAACTACTAGCTGCGACTCTCTCTGTAAAATTTAGCTGGTTTACTTCAATAGAAACAGTAACACCATATGTACATTAACAAAGGGGATGTCCAAAGCACCCATCACCACTGCAGCTCTTCAGATTATATCTAGCACTCCACGGTTATAACCTTATGTGGGGAACCCTGCAAATAAATCTGAAGCACGTCTAACCATCTTTGAACTCAGCAAGGAAACGGTTTGTATTTCCAACCAAAAGCTTGCATGAAATCCTATCAGATTCACAGCTGTAATTCAACCTGTTGTAGACTAACTTGAATGTACAACAACTTTCTACCTTGCACAATGATAGTCAATATTTAAATCTCAAACCATTCTGACCTGTGATTTGTTGTAGAAAATTTTTCAATTCTAGGAATTTTTAAATTATTCTTTTCTGTCCCCTTGGATATGTCTTCTGCATCCAAGACTATAGAGTTAGGCTGGCGTTAGTGTGCTTTTTCCTCTCTAGGTTCTTTGACAATGTGCTCTGCTTTCGGGAAGAGCCAGTGCCGCTACTACCAGGTGTGAAATGCCCTGTCATACTCGTAGGCTGTAATGTCAAGACAGTCTTCTAGCCCGCCTCTCATTTTCTCAATACTACAAGAACTATCATTTAACAACAAAAATTAACCAAAGCAAAAGAATGAACGAAAACAAAATCTAATTTAACCATCCTTTGCCTAAATCCACCAGGCACATCAGAACCCAATCCACCATAGTCTTATTTAAATATGGATGGCTGAAAGGTGCTGTAGGATTTATAAAAAGAAAACAGATTGTCTCAGAGGCTGATGCCAAATAACTCATTGCCTGAGTTATCACTCTTCAATCAAAAAGTCTATGAAGGAACTACATAAGTCATTTAGACAGCAATCACCATGGAGTTATGCTGGCCTCTCATGTCAGTGATGAAACAGCCAAATTCCCTGACAGTGGTGAGTTATTCCTTTTATCACCAGCAGAGCTGCCAAAAGAATCATCAAGGCTACAGGCATGGAAAACATAAGGCCTCTCCAAATTCAAGTGATAAAAATGCAATGTGTTTTATTACTTTAATCTTTACAATTTAAGTTTTGGAAAAAAACCCTGCAACAACGTCAACCATAGTTAGGTAGCAATATGATTAAATTCACTTAAACTGAGCATTTAATTACTGTAAGGAAGCTTTCTTCCAGACCATGATCTCTGGGATCCTGCTCCCACCTCCCTCTGCTCCTAATCTCTCTCCTAACTAAACACGTATCTTTCAGCCCTGACAAAGCCAGTATAAAATATTGGGTGTTTTACTACAAATTGTAATTCTGTCACTTTGGAGGGGGATTTTCTTTCTCTAGTTGCAGTAATGACTCAGTATAGGAAGTTGGTCATTTTTGGTTGCACTTTAACATTGCTCCAGGGGTCACGTACTGTAAGCAAGAGTATAAGCGTATAGAAATATTTCTCTGCGTGGCCTGATTGCCTTTAAAAATCCCAGAGAAAGTAAAACTATATCCATTTCCTTGAATATTTTAAAATACTTGTTTTAAAACCCTAGCGTGTACTGAAGCAAAGCAAGTTTTGTGGGCCTGATTTCAATTTGAGCAGAATTTCAGTTAATAATGTTGCACGCATAAACCCTCTTTTAACAGTCCATAATATTAAACTGAAGACAGGACTGCTAAAGAACTTTGTTATTTTTTCTCCCTATTAAATCAGTGTTACAGACTTTCAGCAGATGTCTTTAATAGACATTGTTATTAAAAAAAAGTATTACATAAAATAAATTCCGACCATTTCTTCAGCATTACTTATTCCCACCATGAAGAGCAGAATTTCTCCCGTATCTTCAAATTATTACTTTTATGCCTAATACGAACAAACAAAAACTCATCTCCAGACACTATAAACCTCTGTCAGCATCCACACTATTCCTGTATTTAAAGAACTGTCACTACTTCCACTGTCAGTAACCTCCTACTTTTACAGGTTTAAAAGGTAGCCTTAAGAATGTGTTCTAGTAGAAACATTCCAGCCCATAAGCATTTTTTTTAAGTTGGGAAAAACATCCATCTTCTTCTGAAGCTCTTGGGTGCCAAAGAGGTTTTGTAGTGTCAGGCATTTTTCTGAGCTTTTATAACTTCAAGATAATGTCAGTGTGTTGAATTAACTTTTTGCAATGTATCACCTAATAAATTTATACCTTCTCGTTTTTACTGTTCAGGAAATGTTATTAAAAGCAATCATTTTTTCATGGCAAAGCCCCACCGCATGTGATATCTCTGGGTCAAACTGTCTACATGCCTAAGATAAGAGGGGAGACTTAAATTAGACATTAGGAAGAAATTCTTCACTATGAGGGTGGTGAGACACTGGCACAGGTTGCCCAGAGAAGCTGTGGCTGTCCCATCCCTGCAAGCATTCAAGGCCAGGCTGGATGGGGCTTTGAGCAACCCAGTATGTCTGTAAGGCCCCTTCCAACCCTAATCGTTCTAAGACTCTAAGCACATGAAGTCACACTTATGCTCCTGTCATAAAATATGCCTTGTTGCTCTGATGTGAACATACAGTTCCTTATCTCCAACAATTAGGCTACTTATTCACCTAAGTAAATACAAATTTATGAGGTACAGATCTCCCCTCCCTCCCCTTTGTCTGCACAGGTAACCTGACTATAAACTGGGAGATGTCAGAGTACTCCTGAGTTCCTAGGTCTCGACCAAATCTTGTCTTCTTATTGACATAAGCTTCTCCCTTGACAACCCGATTTCCACGGAAACCTAATGCATGATCAGATGGGAACAGCAGCAAGTTCTTAGTCTGGGTAAATAAGGGATGGGATGTAGGACAAACTTAAGAAACATCTGGAGACACAATGGACTTTGGAGTTAGGATTCTTTGGAGTAATTCTACTGAAAGCAGAATATATATACTGCGTACATATTTTTATATATACTGTATATATATACTATGTATTTTTATACTGAGTAAATTGAAGTAGACTTTGGTCCATCAGCAGTACATAATACTCTTTCTTACATATTTACTGTATGAGTGAAAAAGAGAAACAACAGCATAACAGCCAAGCACTCTTGGTTAAGTCCACCTTCTCATCACAGACCTCTAAGGGCTCAACTCATAACTCTACACTTATCTCAACAAGAGACCTTTAAGGCTAAATGCATTAACTCTCAAGTACTGCATGAATTGCTGAGGTGCTTTAAAATGCTGGTCACTACTTGCTGTGTGAGTCTTAACAGAGGTGTTCACAATACCATTAGTGTTTTAAGCTTTTTCTTCAGCAGATGGAAATATGGTGTGGATGGAAAATGGCATCTTTTATAGCCACTGAAAAGAAAGTTTAAGGCAATCATTAAGGGCTGTAGGGTGGAACCAGACCAACCGAGTTTGTTTCATACACTAGACTGTTTCAGTTGGAAGAGACTACAGTGATCGTTTAGTCCAACTGGCTGACCAGAAGTCAAAACATGCTATGAAGGGCATTGTCCAAATGCCTCTTAAACACAAACAGGCTTGGGGCATCAACCACTCTCCAGGAAGCCTGTTTAGAAAAAGGTCCTTCCACACAAGCAGTACCTTAGATTTGTGGCTGAATGGTCACCAGCTGCAGGTCACATCTACACCATAGTTGTGAGGTTTAGTCAAGTCACTAGATTTCAGCTTCAGAACAATAGTCTTCATTCAGCAGCAATTTATGTTAAAATTTCAAGGTCTTTTAAAACTGATATGAGATTTTAAAGAAAATGAAAGCTGTTTTCTTTAATTCTGCTTGGAGGAGGCATCAGTGAACATTTATAGGTAAATTAGGGAATAAAAAATAAAAGCTCCCCAAAAGCTATGATTGCCATTGAGGCATACTTAAATTCATTCTATGAATTCTGGTACTCTTCCATGGTGTTATATACTGTTGAAGGAAGAAACCTCATCTTTTAATCAGGGAAGTGCATCTGAGAAGCTTGTCCAAAGCATCCTAGTTTTAATATCCTCTACCATGCTCTAGTAGTCAAGCAGCCATAATAACCTTGAGTTGTCCTCGACACTGTAGCTGTAGCTGCCTAGCTACATGTAGCATCCACATGCAGCACTAGATTCTGAGGTAGGAAGCACAGAAATTGTTTGAAAGAACTGCTGATGGGATTAGGCAACACCTGAATGAATCAGACACTTCATGACTTAAGATAATTCATCTGGATAGCCCCAAGAAGGATCTACCTCTGAGAAACTGAGTAAAAGAAAATAAAACACACACAAGTCACAGTTCTGCTATACTCCCAAATATAACCCAGCACAATCCAGCACAACAGCTAATCATAGGATCACAGAAGCTCATCCAGTTCCAACCCCCTGCCATGGGCAGGGACACCTTCCACTAGACCAGGTTGCTCAAAACCCTCTCCGGCCTGGCCTTGAACACTGCCAGGGATGGGGCAGCCACAGCTTCTCTGGGAAACCTGTGCCAGGACCTCGCCATCCTCTCAGGGAAGAATTTCTTCCAATATCTAATCTAAATCTTCTCTCTCGCAGTTTAAAGCCATTCCCCCTTATCCTATCACTACATGCCCTTGTGAATAATCTTGCCTATCTTTAATTCTTTTCCCCTCTATGCACCTTGGCTAAAGACATAAATCATGGTTGCCTGGAATGGCCAAAATTTAGAAGAATGCAACCACAGCCCGGGGAGTTGATGACTGACTCTGACGTCTGAGAATAGCTCTGAGGAAGCTGCTGCTTTTCTATCAAGAGCGGGATAATTTTTTTCCCTCTAGGTACACACATTTCATAGCAACACATTCTGTTGCTATTTAGGATTCACTGGCCACTTCCATTACAAATGTTCTTTTCCAGAGATTTATAATCATAGCTTTTGTTACAACAACCACTGCCAGACAAAACTTGCCTCATGTCGGGTTTCACTGTAAAACCAGGGCTAGAGCCACCTTCACAGAAGTTTCTCCAATCCTTTTGGCAGGCTTGAGACAATTACTAGGTGCTGTTAGAACAATACATAGCTTAAGGTCAAGAGTCAGCAACAGCCCTTCGCTTCAAAGTTGATTTGGCTGTTTAAAAATCAAAAGGGAGGAATCCTCCGCATTCAAAGCAGAATCAGCATTGAGTGGAGGGCTGAATCAATGACTGAAACCAAAGAAAATGTTTGTGTGAACCCCAATTAGAATCAAAATAGCTGCATTTTGCAGTGCTCTATTTATATCTCTATAATTTTAAATGGTAAGGCCAAAAATAGTCATTGCAATATGTCAGCTCAATGTAATTTTTCTTTCCAAGAGATATAAATCAGTATATTTTTTTGGTAGAGAGTAGTAAAATAAATAATAGTTTTCCAGACAGTTTTAGAGGGGTTTTTTTGTTTCTAAAGTTTTAGTCCTTTGCAGCAGGAGTTCCTGGCATCTGAATATGGCCTTTCCCTCATCTGACTTCATTTAGAATACACATCTACTAAGAGACTTTCAGAAATATGTAATGATTTAGCAAGGCAGCTAGTTCAAGTGGGGGATAATTGGGCTTTCGCCCTCCCCTTCGCTCTGTGCCACTGCTTTTACTCTCTCCATCTCCATTGCAGCCTCAAAAGCAGTGGAGCCGCAGCCAAGCATTGCACACTCTCCACAGCCAGCGACTTCCTCTGAAGCTGCAGTGCATAATTACATCCAGCTGCTAAGGGCTGCTGAGAGCAGGACAAGCAGCACCCTCCTGCCCAGGCAGTAACCCCCAAGTTTTGCTATGTGGACGCCCCCAAGGAGGCTGTCCTACAACTGTCATAGTAAAAGTTGAGAGAGCACAACATCTCCCCTCCACCCCCCTTCCTGTACCGACCTAGATACTAAAAAGACAGGAGGTATTCCAGCCTCCCTCCCCCTTCCCTCCTTCACTTAAATCCATTTGTTTAAAGGGAAGAAAACTCCTCCTATGGCCCCTGCTGCTGCGCTGCATGACCCACTACTGTGAGGCTGAGGCGGCCTGACAGCGAGCTGCATTAGGAAGCTGTGGAGCCCATCCTAACAGCACAACAGAGATTAAGACCCTCTTTGAATTGTATTTGCTAGCCCCTGGGAGCTTCACCTGCCGTGCAGGGTTTCATCTTTTAAAATGCAGAATCCTTTCTGGCAGTCATCGAAGTTCATGATAAACCGAAACAGTACCCTGAGGTGTTTGTGACTTATGGACACTGGGGGTATACAAACAGTGCAAATTGCCAAACAATGTTTTGCAGTCATGGAGCTCTAGGATCGCAGAATACTTATAGAATCACAGAATGGTTTGGGCTGGAAGGGACCTCAAAGATCATCTAGTTCCAGCCCCCCCGCCAAGGGCAGCTTCCACTACACCAAGTTGCTTGATGTTATGTGCTGATGAACTGTGTCTCTTCAAATCAAATTTATACCTCAAGAAAGCAATAGCAGATGCATCGAACATTTTGTTCAAAACAACAGAAAAGATCTGTGACAGAGTTGGGGACAACAAAACCTGCGTTCTTACCATTACATCCTGTTAGGATTGCAGAACATTCAGGCAGTAAAACTGTATTATATGTAGAACTGTAGGCTCAACCTGTATAGACAGGTAGATGCAGCTTACGTGAAAAAATCCTACACCAAACAAAATCACTCTGGGTTTTCTCTTACAGGATGCAGAGCTTCCCAAGGGCATGGGAAGGAGCTCTCATGAGAGAAACAATTCACAAACAGAAATTTCTGCAAAAGAGTAGGAAGTGTCCCACAAACCCATGGCATATAAAATCAGGGCTTTTGGGTAGAGCATCAGTATTGGTTGCATCCACAAGCAATGGCTAATGAAAGTATCACAACTGCCCAAGTGATTAAGGAGCAAGCACACATTACCAGGATAGATTTTACGCTCTGGGAATACAAAAAAATCAGTGGTAGGGGTTTATGCTTATATCTCTTTTTTCTTTTTTTTTTTTTTTCCTTCTTCTTCCTTCCTACCTGAGTGGAGGAGCACAGTCAGAAAGCAAAAGAAATTGTCATTCTAAAGTCATCATGGCTTTTTATGCCATAACACATAGCTGTATGGGAATCCTGTCAGGTTCACTGTTTGCACTCTCCTCTTGGGTGCACACATGCCCCAAACACTTTCACGCTGTTCTTTCCCTTTGCACTAGCATTGTCTGTGCAGCACACACACTGGCCTATCTCCATGTCTGATTGCACCATGAGGGGGGCATCACATCATCCTCACTTCTCAGGCTACACTTGTGCGTTAGATTGGCTTTGGCACTAAAACAGGCTTCAGAAATTACTCTCTGCTGTTTGCCTTGCCCACTCTGTTTATCCTAATTCATTTCACTGATCCCATTCCAGCTGATCCCATTAACACTGGCAAAAGAAGGAAGCAAAGGGTGATAAATTGTGGTTGAAAGAGGGATGAATGAGCAAAGAGCAGCTGGATGGAGAAGAAAATCGTAAACATGAAAACACCTTTGCTGTTGGAACAAGGAAGAAATGTTCCCAAAAATTTGATTACTGGTAACTTTACTCCTTTGAATGCTTCCCTCTATTACATGGATTCCACTTTGCAGGATTTCAAAGTAGCGACCAGAACACTTGGAGTGGGACCTCAGAGCCTTGAACAGACTGCATATGTTTCCTGTTAAGCTAAGGCAACTGGGAGAGGAAAGAACAGAGGCGTGAGAAATGCACAGCACGAGGACAGGAAGCGTACATATACATTCTATGGCAATGGGATAAAAATACAAACCCAAGTGTTAGAGATACATAAAGGTGTACAGAAAGAAACACACTTGGCAGAGAACTGGAGGAAGTGTGCTTTACCTGACACAGGAGCCCAGTTCTGACTGCTGCAAATGTGGCTGTAATTCAAGAACATCACGCAGATAGCAGGGGGAAAAGCGCACACATGAACACCACTGTGGAGGCATTTTGTACTTGGTGTGACCTGGTGTCAATGATGAATAAGCAAAGTGGTGAGGTAGCAGGAGAGGCCACACAGGTATAAACATACACATCTGGAATGCCTACTTCTTTGTTCAGCCTTTTCGATTTCTGATGACTTTCTGAAACTTAATTCCTTGTTAGTCTTCTTTAACCCAAAATTCTAGTTTTCCACCTTCAAGGATGGTCTCACACACCTCAAATAAAGTTCTTGACTATTCATTCCGAATGTCTTTTAGAGCTAGTGCAAGCTCAGCTGATCTTCTTATCTGGGCAATTTGCAGCTCCCAGTGACTTAGCTATAGGATTTGCTACAGGAAAATTCTTAGACTCCTAGCTATGAACAGGCTTAATGTAGGAACAAAATTGTTTGGGCTCTCATATATTTACACTTGGTATAAAGCACTAACAATTAAGCATGCAAACTCAGAGGATGTTGTCCTGTAATTACACTCTGTTGGTGCCAGGTTGCTACTTCCCAATCAAATCACAGAAGCGTTGAGATCAGGAGATACCTCTGGATATTATCCGCACCACACCAAGACCCCTGCACTAAGGTGGTGCCTCAGAGGTGTGTTTTGTTGGATTTTAAGTATCTCCAAAGATGGATACTTCACCACCTTTCTGGGCAACCTGGGCAAGGCAGTGCTTGGTCACCCTCACAGTGAAAAAGCCTATTTTAATGTTTAAATGGAGTTTCTTGTATTTCAACTTGAGCCCATTGCCTCTCATTCTGTCACTGAATGCTACCAAGAAGAGCCCAGCTCCATCTTCTTTACATCTTTCCACCAGATCTTTAGATAATTAATGTAGGAGAAACCAGGGTGCAGGAAAAGGTTAAAACACAAGAGGACTTGACACATAAAAATATGCCCCACTCATGTTTTACTAATAATATAATTAAAGTTGCTAATCCATCACCTAGCTATTTCAGCCAGGACTCTGTTTATCTGCTTTACTTGTATATTCTCTATATTCCTCTCCTGCTCAGGAATCACTGGGATTATTAGACAGCAACTAAGTTATTTCATCTTTACAAACAGGCCAACTCTATTGCAGTTAAAAACTTCTCCCACTTTTTGTGCATGAAACAAGAGTCCAACCCTGACTAAAGACAAGCTGCAAAACTCTGACCAACCAGCAACCTATCAGTCAGCAAACTACATTTCCAGCACTTGGTGAAAGCAGCAAAATCCTTTAATCTCATTTTTTCTAAGTGTGATACAAACCAGGGAGTTTCTCATTTTTAGCAAAGGAAGAAAAGGTAGATTTCTATCAAGATTTTTACATGTACCAGCAAGTCTTTCCAGACAGTCTAGGAAAAATTGTCAACAGTGTTGTCAGACTTCAGAAAAATAATGAGTATCTTATTTCAATGAATGCGATTTGATCACTAAACCCATTCTTCATGAAAAGAGAAAAGCAGTTGTAGGTCTGAGGCCTCTTACCCTTTCTCCTCCCCAAAAGCTGACAGTTAAAAGCTTGTAAAAGCTGATGGAGCTTTAAAATGAAAAGTTTCCAAATTTCAAACCAGCCATCATCTCCAATATCCCCACATTGTCTTCCTCTAAGTCATTTCTGGAGAAAATGGTGACCATGACAAGGATTTCTGCTTGACAGCATGATTTTCCTGAACCCATGACATCCTTGTTAATTCAAACTCAACAGATCTGTTCACCAAACATTCACTGAAAATTTGGTCTTGGCTAACTATTTCCCTCTGTTAGGTTTTCCTCTTAGCAAAGTAAAACAACTATTGTAGTTTTGTCACAGCAGAGTAGGGTTTATATATATATAATTATATATATATATTTACACTCCTTTTGCATCATGAGCACTTATTAACTTGCCCTGAAATCAGCATGTACTGAGTGTAACTGGTGTGGTGTGGGAGACAGTTTCTGGCTAAATTTGCAGGCCTGGTAATTAGAGATAATCTTTGATTTCCGTCTGTACATCTTTAAAAGATAATAACCATAGTGCCCAATGACAGCATTTTTACCATTTTCCATCAGAGAAAAACTGCAATTTCAGACACGTTAATCATGAAAAAGTAGCTCTCACAAAAGTCGCTGTCAAGAAAATGAACGTAAGAAATGCAGCTAAACCCTTTATTAGCCTACAGGCTGAAGTAGAGGTGGTGTGAGATTGTAAAGCCACAGACTAGGTGTAGAGAGCTGTGTTGATTAAGGGACAAAGCATTAAGAAAGAACACAGATTGTGAGAGATGTTAATATCAAAGAGTGACTGGAATTACTTAAAATGGTTCAAGGTAATAAATCTTCAGCAAATGGAATGTACTTAAGAAAGGAGAAATTTAGGTCAAATCAGAGGAAAAGATTTCTAATGGTAAAGTACAGAAGGTTATGGAATACTTGCCTGAAGGAAGAGACACAAGGCATATCCCTGGAGACTTTTAAAACTACAGTGGAAAAAACACTGAAGCATCTGGTACACAATAATCTTACACCAGGAAGGAGAAAGGCTAGATGATCTAACATGCCTTTTCCACCTTTGCTTTCTGTGATTCACTGGTAATTCCACTGGCCAGCTATGGTTTCAAATACAAAAATCCAACATCAACTGTAAGCATCCCCTGTTGAATGCAAATGATCTTTGGAGCTTACCTCTGCACCCCAGCACAGAATGCAAATGCTCCATGGAAATGCAAACAGATCCCATGTTTTAAGTTACTTTTATTTGAATATGTCTACATTATGATAAGATGATGTATTAGAATGTGACCAGTCATTATGTTGTACTTACAGCAGGGATCAGATGTGCTCAACCTGAGTTGAGCCTAAAAATTTCCGCATTTTGAATGGATACTGTTTAAATGTGGTAGATTCTGTTATAGTGTGCTGGCTCCTGGTAGAATGTTGCTCAGCATGAGGAACAGTGATACAATGAGATACCGAGACCCTTCAAAGGCAGCCTTACACCCTTCTTACTTTCTCCTTTTTTTTTTTGTTTTTAACTGATGCTCAAGGAATAAAGAAAAAACAACAACAACAAAAAAGTTGGTATATTTTACATGGAGTCCTCTGAAAATCTTATTCTTTTCACTTAAAATAATCACTATGTGGTCTTGATCTCATGTTTGGAAAGAGCAACAGCTATCTGCCTTTCCAGAATCCACGAAGACACAGGTGAGTAGCAAGGATTGGGCCAGCAGTCCCCCCAAACTTCATGAAAAAGGTGAATTATATAAATGTACTAAAGGTGAATAAAGGGTGTAGGACTAGATGAAGATAAATTAACAAAAACCATGCAGATCGCACCTCAGGATTGCCATTGCAGTTTGCATGAGGAGTGCCTTTTGAAGAGGTTTCTCCTGATAGTTTCATCCTGATTGTTCATGCCATGGAGCAGTTTGAATCTGGATTACTTTCAAATGAAGCTAAACTAGAAGATGTGTTCCAGCCATTGCTGGACATTCAGCCCACTGCTCAAGAACAGAGCTAGTACAAAGCAAAACATCCTGAAAGGCATATAGCATGGTCCTCAGCACCAGCCAGATTCACTGTTCAGAACCACTCCCAGTGCACCATACTACTTGCTAATGTAGACATAGGCATATCAACTCTTACAGCCCCCTTCTCAAAACTGATGGTCTGACTAACAAGACTGTTGGGAAATGATTGGAGAACCCAGAGCAACACCATGTCTACCACGATTCTAGCCCATCTGTCTTGTCTCCTTCCTAAGTGAGGTTCTTCTGATCAGTTCAAGGCTGGCATTAACTCAGGCGGTGATCCTGTCAGGTGGGTTATACCTAGCACACGTTCACTGTGTTGGGGAAAGGCACACATAGGTGCTTCCAGCCTTCTCATCCTTAGACCCCAGCAGGCCCATCATGGGCAAACATGCTCCTGGCACCGTGACTCGCACTGCTCCCCGATGGTGCTCCTGTCTACTCCGTTTGCATCTGTCAAAGCTGCTGGCCTGCACCCACAGCGGGGGATTTAAGAGAAAAGATACCTGTATTTCACAGCCCAGCTTTGAAAACTTGTAAGCATGTACTTGAATCAGTTAAGTAACAGCTCCAGCGATCGCCCATCTGCTACACACTCAGGGTGGAAACTCTCATTCCCTTTCCACAGCAAGCGTTTGAGGTGCGCTGCTGGCGCGTTAAAGACACAATCCCCAGCACAGGAAGCAGCGCACCGGTGGTGTCAGGAGCATTCCCTGTCACTGTATTTCCTTCGCCGGGCAGGGGAGCGCGAGGCCTGGGAGCTCAAGCAGCGGATCTGGACAATCATCATCTAAAGCCTCCTGTGGCTCCAGCCTGCGAGAAGGTCACAGCACTTAACACAGCGGCCTCTACGAGAGCTGCAACGCGTTCTTCACTTCCAGTGAAGTGAACGGCCCTCTGGCCCGGCCGCAAAAGCAGAGCCCCTTCCCTCCACACCCCAGCCCCCGGCGGCAGCTTGGGCTCCAAACAAGCCGGGCTCTCCTCTTGTTCCGCCTTGGCACCACCTCCGCCTCCCTGCACAAAGCTGCGGCCACCGCAGTGCCGGCGCCCCCCGCCTGCCCCAGCGGCAGCGGCAGCAGCAGGGGGAGCGGGCTCCCGCCCGGCCGGGTCCGCCACCGCCAGGGCAGAGGCGGGCGGTGAGCAGACCGGCCGGCGGTGAGCGGACCTGCCGGCGGTGAGCAGACCGGCCGGCGGTGAGCGGACCTGCCGGCGGTGAGCAGATCTGCCCGCGGAGGACCGGCCCCGGCTCCGGGGAGGTGCCGGGCGGACGGGCACAGCC
>JANRGW010042654.1:17901-39669 GCA_024733675.1 Psilopsiagon aymara | reverse complement strand
AACTTTCTCATCCTATCTTCATACGGGAGGTGCTCCAGTCCCATGATCATCCTCGTGGCCCTCCTCTGGACTTGTTCAACAGTTCCATGTCCTTTTTATGTTGAGGACACCAGAGCTGCACACAATACTCCGAGTGAGGTCTCATGAGAGCAGAGGGGCAGGATCACCTCCCTCGACCTGCTGGTCATGCTCCTTTGAAGCAGCTCAGGATACGGTTTGCTTTCTGGGCTGCGAGTGCGCACTGCTGGCTCATGTTCAGTTTCTCATTGACCAGCACCCCCAAGAACTTGTCTTAAAGACTCTGTCTAGGCTTTGTACCAGAACAAGAATAAAGAAATATTTAGGAATAAAACCCCAAAAGACAGAAGGAGCCCACCCACTAATAACATTAGTCATAGCTAGATTTCTGAACAATGCCTGCACACTCAGATTGTAAACAAACACTAAAAGCTTGGGTTTAAGCAGTAAACATAAAAGAAAAAGCATTATCACCCCCCCCTTTCTTGTATAATAGTTTCCAAACTACTTAAATTATTTAAAATAGAAAGAGGAAGAGATGTACAAGAAAAAAGGCCATGGAAAATGCTTCTTGGAGAGCACAGATAGCTGTTGGACAGGCTAAAGGGAGATAAAACAAGGAACTGAAAAAACAAGAAATGTTCTATTAATAACAAATATGCTTGCAACTTCAAGGGTCAAATAGAAAATTAAAAATCTATTTATATTAAAAATACAAATACCAACTGTCCATCCTGGCCTGTATTCAACTGAATTACGGAAAAAAAAACCAAGCTTTGCTGTCAGTTTTCTCCCCACTTGAGTCAAATTCTTTGCTATGGTTCAGAAAGCATTTTGCCACTTGGGATGGAGGCAAAGAAGTGTCTCATTTCCAGTAGTTCTTAAACATACAGCTGTGTCACAGACAAGTCTGAGAGGTTCAACCTTTTCCAAAACAAATGTGCAAACACATGTGTTCCCTGAACTCCCTTGAGCTGAAGCAAGTTGTTTTCTTGGAGAACATATAAATCCTGCAGGTGACATGCAGGATAAAATGGTTTCTTCTTCAGTCCTCCTGAAGGAACTGGATTCAGAAATAAGAACTCTCAACAGATGGAAGCCATTTAGTACAGTATTGCTAAAGACAGAGAGGAAAATAAAAGGCAGAGAGAAATCCAGATAGGACAGAATAAATACCAGATGGTAAACTAAAAAATAAAAAGAAAATTCAAGAGAGGGAGTTAAAGCAGGAAGAGAGGAGACAGACACAGTGACAGTCCCAGAATTGGTGACATGACCTTAAGAGACCACGTGGTCAGCCTCTTTTTCTGCTCCTCTGTTCTCTCACAATACAATAACTGAGAACTGTGTTTATCAGGCTCCTACAATCATTGTGGGAAAATGACTTGCTGTCGCAGCCACCGCTTCATGTTTAATCTCGTTTCACTTAGGAGAGTTAAAAATAGAAGTTGGAACAGCTCATATTTTGAAGGCACGTGAAAAAGAAGTTGTGGATGTTGAATGCAGTAAATGGTGCAGACATTAGCAGAGCTTACTGGAACTCTCTGCAGGCAGCAATCCTGTCAGTAAAACAGGCAAAGCACAAACTTGTTTTATGATGAACCAAGCACAGCAAACAGAACTAACATCATAGATTAATTTTCACTTTTAGTCGGTGTATCTTGATTGTTGCATCTTAATAGTTAATCATTAACTCAGCTCATTTCCCCCTTGGTTTACATCTGGACATCAGCTTCCTTTATAGCAAAGCACAGATGTTCCAGCCGTGAAAACATGAGATACACGAGTCACACCCCTCAACTGTATGATGTCTTGCCATATAAAGTTTTACAGTCAAATCCTGACTCCAGGCTCTGCCTTCCTTCCTTTCACAGCACTATATTGTACATTATTACCTGTACTATTATGGGCAATAGCTGGAGTTATATTTTCCTACCTGGGAATAGAAGCGTTTCTGCGCTCCTAGACCAGGCTCACATCATGGCACACCACTGCCTTAGTCCATAACCCTGCAGGCACATTCCACAGCAGCAAAGAGATCAGCAAGTAAAGGAGACAAGGCTACAGACCACACAGTTTCAAGGGAAGCAAGCAAGAGCACTTTACCATCTGGTCATTCATCGTCTATTTTGACAACCTGTGTTGCACATTTACAGGTTTGACAGGCGGGAGGTAAGCTTCCAGTCTCAGGATACCAGCCTGCAGGTCTTGCTTTTGATACAGATGAAATGGTTTTACCTCTTGTTAGCTCAGTGAAATACAAAACATGTTGCCCAAACCATCAGCAGCCATGGTGGTTGTTAACAGCTGAGCCTTTATATGAAGAAAGGAGCAGCAGGTCAAACTCTTCACTGTAGGCATCAAAACTGTTCTATAAAGGTCCCTGCTCCATCCCCAGCGCTGGAAAACAACACCTGATCAGGGGCAAAGTCCAAATCAGGTTGCTCAGAATAAACCATCCCTCACTTTCCCATAAAAATGTAAGTAGCACTCGCTATATCAAAAATGGTTACAAGTAAATGCAGTAAAAGGGGTTTTTTGGGGAAAAAAAAGAAAAAAAGGAAACAGCCAAAACATCAAACTGAAAGTACCGTCCAACAGAATTCCATTAAATATTAATGACTGCTTTAACTACCCCAGAGAGAGTTCTCTATTTCTATCAGGTTAGGCTCCTGATGAAATCATCCATCAGTAGAGCTGGCCAAGTAAGTGGGTTTTCCAGCGAGGTCACAGGAACCATTCCACACCCCTGTGCCTTCACCGACAATATGCATCACTCTTGAGAGCTGCACATGCATGACAGTGGTTTGAAGAGCTCGTAGACACACATCATCAGTAAAGAGTGTGTGGTGACCAACAAAATCCTGCTTCTGACTTCACCATCGCAGGCCTTAACCCCTAAAAACTTCATTACTCAATTGCTCCAAGACACTGCAGCCAATGCCATCAAAAATAGTTTAATTAGATTTTCCCATGGCTTTTCTTTGTCTTTCAGCCAAACTGGGGTCTACTCATATTAAATGAACGCCCTACTATTTGTCCACATGAACTAGAAAATTTCTCCAGTGCTTTCTTTTTATTAGGAGACCTTTTATATATTTCCTGACATGTCATAAACTGACATGCCATAAAATGAATCCTGTGAACAAAAGCACTCTCTCTGCTCAGCAAGGAACAACTGACACTCTTCTAACCTGGGTCACAAGAAGCCAGAGCCAGATCCTTCTCTTTCAAACATTCAGCAGACTTTATGCAATGGACACAAAATAGAGGCATGTAGGCAGGTATTTGTTTACAAAGAGGCATGTCCAGTAACTGATGGGGAAAGTCCTGCAAAGTTGCATCAGCTGTTCGTGCCTTTGGGCTCCTTGAGGTCCTCAAGAGAGGACCATCTTAGAAGTCTCAAGAGGCCTGAAGTGCACCATAACAACCTCTAGCCTCTTGAGGATTCATCAGTAAAGTACAGCTCCAGCTACCCATGCATCTCACATGTAACACTGGAGAGCAAACCTTGGGGCCATTCTGCAAGACTCCAACCAGGCTCAGAACCATCATCTTCACCCTAGGGAACGTATAAAAACTAAGTCTGTCACTGAATGGTGTTAGAAGGGCAGTCATTTCTGCTCTCTGTTCTTACCTCTGCATTCTCTGTGTGAGTACCATATGAATATCTGACCATCCTAGCAGCCTTCTAATATATGTAGGGGGCCTACAAGGATGCCGGAGAGGGACTCCTCATCAGGGAGTGTAGCATTAGGACAAGGGGTAATGGGTTTAAACTAAACCGAGGAAGTTCAGTTACATATAAGGAAGAAGTTCTTTACTGTGAGGGTGGTGAGGCACTGGAACAGGCTGCCCAAAGAAGAGGTGACTGTCCGTCCCTAGCAGTGTTCAATGCCAGGTTGGACAGAGCCTTGGGTGACAAGGTCTGGTGTGAGGCATCCCTACCCATGGCAGGGGGTTGGAACTAGATGATCTTAAGGTCCTTCCAACCCAAGCCATTCTATGATTCTATCTACTAAATTAATACTGTTTAAATGTGCCATTTCTACTGCTACAGAAAAAGGGGGTTATGAATATTTTGTTCAGAAGAGGCAAAAATTAAGTTTAATGAAAAACACAAAAGGAATAAGAAATTACTCAATTGCACACAATATTTGTACCATATTTGACTACGTAAAACTAAAGGGTACTTATACAAACAGCTTGTTCTTGTTAGAACAGAATATAAACTACTTTAGAACGTCAAATGGCAAAGAGAGGATAAGAGAACAGCACATCTGATGCGACAGTCTGAAGAGAGACAACAGAGCCATGTGTAAATGTCAGACAAGGAGTAAAAGAAGTGTTGCTTACTTGCCTTTTACACAGATACTACTTAAGTGACTGCATCTATCTTCAGAACATGTTTCATAATCCTGGCATCATGGTTTATAGAGACTATAAAGAAATAAAAAAATCCTACCCACCAAGCTGAGGTAGGAATCTTTTGGCAGAGATCCCAAAAAATCTCAACCAGAAAAAAATGTAACCTTATTTGGAAAAAAAAACAGAATTTCACTTGAAGTAGATTTGTATTGCCACTTCCTATTGTTAGGGGACAGAGAGATGAAAAAGGTGCTTTCAGAAATATATTAACATATGTAAAGTGAGATAATTTCAAAAGTATTTTAAAAAATTATTAGAAAAACACTTAAGCCTAAAAATTGTTTGTCCAAGTTGGCTCTTATTTCACAGTTTCTCTGCACAGTATATTTTAGGTCTTCTTTCAGTGAGATTCTGTTGTAATCTATTTTTAGTTATGTGGAATCACACATAAACCAGCATTGTTAAGAGGTAAATATAGAAGATGGCAAAGAATTAAACAGATTAAAAAAACCTTGTTCCAGAATCACTGTCACCTTTAGAATAGCAACACACAGTCCCTAAGGGCAGCAGATAAACAGATATCAAACTTCACAGAGAGTTGGGAAGGAGGAGGTAGTCACAAGCTTGCTATGCAACTATAAAACTACCAACTTCCTAAGAGATGGAGTACTCTGATTTACATCTTTGGCTACCAGCTATAATCAGATGCTCATGCACTGTAAACAAAGTAGTAAGAAACCAGTTTGGTTTTCCCAGTAATGAAGGCCATCCATAGAAGCACTGAATAGTTTGTTGGAAGGGACCTTCAAAGCTCATCTAGTTCCACCCCTCTGCAATGAGCAGGGACACCTTCAACTAGACCAGGTTGCCCAGAATTACATTAGATTGGCCTTGAATGTCTCATTTATCACCCCTCTGTGCAACTTCTGACTTACTCCACACATTAAATACATTTTTAAGTTATGGAAAAGAATATATTTATAATGATAAACACAGAATTAAAAAATAGGATACTTTGGGCTCTGCCTTCAAAGAAAGTCACTTATATCTTTTTCTAAAGCCAGTGATAGCCCAGGGGTGAACTTGGAGCCCTCTCAGTAAGTTGCAGCCAGCACTTCCTGCCCAGGGAGGCCCACAGGGAATCACACCGCCCATTCAGACCGCAGCTCAAGCTGCCAGAGGTTCTTACCTAACAACTTCTGCCCCATTAGGCTCAATGACTAAAACATCAATAGCAAAAGACTTCAAGTAACAACTGCAGCTATTATGAAAATCAACATCATCCAAACATGTTGAAAAGTTCAAGTCTCCATCACACTTCGTCACCAGACAAGAAGAAATTCAGAGAATACACGCTGCAAAACAGAATGAATTGTATCACACAGCATTTTTACCACTGTAAGATTTTGGTATTGTCAGCTTGGTTTTTAAAATAAAGTCATCAGATATACTGCATCCAAATGTTACAAACCAGTACAGTAGGAAAACTAACATACATCATCCCAAGCTGCTAAGCATTAATAGGAATGGAAAATTTCAGCTTATGAAAAGGCTGACTCATGTCATCCAAATTTCCTTTCATATACTAGCTGTGAACTTCAGTGGCTAAAGTGAATGTCACAGCTCTGCATCACTGATAGGGTGTTGGCTATTTAGCACGTTAACACATCTTTCCTGTTGCTCTCTTCTTGGTCTGAATCGTGAAATGAGGATGTATATGTTAGCAGAGGAAATGATGCTCACTCAAATTTAAAGGCTCCACTGACTAGTCTTTTTTCCTAATAAGATTATTTGCAACGAAACAAAACGTATGTACCTTTGAAGAAAGAAAGAAGTCCATTATCTCCCCAGCTGGAGGCAGCCTCATGTGAGACCAGCAAGGCTGGAATAAGAATTTCTACTCCATTGCCAATATCGATACTCTACTGGAGCAAGCAAGCACTGATCTTCCTTCACACCAGTTGTAACAAGACACAATTTTAAAAGTATCATGCAATAAACAATATAATTTCAGTGTACAGCCTTCCCTTCCTCTTAGTGTTTCTTTATACATCAAATCAAAAAAGGGACATCTCATGTTCTCCCTTTTTCACAGGCCATATTTCAATTCATACTAGTCCACAAAATCACCAGTGCTGAGATGATGGCAGTGAACTTCGTTACCTTCTTCAGCATTTCCCACACACTTTGGGAAATACGGAATTGCGCATTAGTGTTACTGTAATAAATGCATGAAACTACATGTGAAGCTTAAGGGAGTCTTCCTCCTTTTTCAAATATACTCCACACAGCATGTGTTCGATAAATACTAATTAAGTATAGTAAAAGCATTTAATTTGTAGTAATGAACTTCAAAGGCAAGATCCAACTCCCTCATCTTCACAATAGTCTCTTGGTAAGGTCAAGAGAAACTCTGCAGGGATCAGTGGACTAATGAATTTCAGCATAACCAATATACTTGCCTTTCTGTGCATGCGTGCGAACACATGAATATACTCGTATGCTAATCACATACACATGCATATGGAACTTCTGTTCATCATACCTGTGTGGGGTGGGTTTTTTGAGAAACAGAGTGCATTCAAAACTTGATGGTGTTATTAATGATGAAAATACTACTTACTGACGTAAGTTCTACAAATGCAACAAAGTGAGCCTATGTTTCAACGTCAAAGGGAGATCAACAGCATACAAAGCATGAGGACCACCAAGGAATTCAGCTTTCTCAGCAGCAGGCTGTTGTGGGAGCCCAGTAACAATTAGCAAATTTTCAGTAGGGCATTTTAAAACTAAGAGGTAACACAGAGTCATCGTAACCATGAAGAGCTGGCTCTGACCTGCCTGCCCTAGAGACAGATAGGGAGGGCAGTCCCCTCCTCTGCAACTGGGACAAAGGAACTACATTTCTACTCCCAGAGATACAATCAACACTGTAATTGAGGAAAAACACAGAGAGAGAGACTCTCGTTTGGGCAATAGGGAGTTTACCACACCTATTACACATCAGTGACGCAGGCCTACTGACTTGTTTTGATTTGCCACTTTTCCATTGATAAGAACATAAAAAAATAATATGACAGGAAAGGTCAAGTAACCCATTAAGCCATTTGCACTAAAGCTACACAGCTACAGCATAATGGCACTTTACCATCTCAGATGAAATGGGTCTTGGATTGACCTCATTAAGTAAATAACCTTTCACAAGTCTCACACTTGAGTTATAGAAAATACGACTAATTAAATGAATGACGTTATAATGGTGGGAGTCCTCCTGCATCTGCTTGCCTTCAGGATTTTCACTTGTAGTGGCACATCAGTAGGAAGACTACTAGGTTTGTAATATGGAGGTGCAGATTCCTTGCCTGTTGTTTAAACCACAGCCCACTTCATTCCACTCATGGTGCGGAATACCATCATCTCTGCATCCCACAGCTACTGACACCACCTGCTATACGGCTCTTCAATAACTCCAATAGCAATGAGAGCAGTATTGCAAATACAAAAGGCTTTAAGAAACACCAACTTTCATAACTGGAGAAATCACAGGGGAAGGAGCATCAAAAAAAATCCAGAACAATGCAGGTACATTGCTCTTCCTAGTTAGGCTGTGTGTGACACATACACTAAATTGCTGCTCTAGGCAGTGAAGCAATGATCTTACTGCTCCTGTCAATGTTCCTCAACCATGTACCATCCTGCAGCCAACCTTCCTCTCCAGTTCATTCTTTTGAAGAATTTTCCCCCTCCACTTTATGCTGCTCCTTCAACTGCCAGCTGCACTAATCCTTATGTGAACTGACTGCACGAACACATACCTAAAACCTACAATAACTCAAAATCAGAAACACTAATGAGAACACTTCAGGTCAGTATCCATAAACATTTTCACAGCCTCAATAAAGCACATTCAAGTAAGCATTCCATTTTCTACTCTCCTAACTCGATGCTGAAGCAGGGCAAAAAAGCAGTAACTGTAAGTTGATATACAGAGGAGAGAAAATGCAGAGGTGCAGTCCAGCTTTGTTCAGATTAGTGAGCTATGTAACAGTGATGTGTCACTAAATTACAGAGTACATTTGTTATGTAGTTGTTCCAGGCAAACATCAATTGAGATAATAATAATTTTCTTATGTATGGCCAATTATAACACTGTAGACATTCCCTTCTCCCCTCACAAAATTCTGCATGCAGTTATTCTTCGCATATTTTTGCCTAACCCAATAACAAATAGAATTATTCATAATAAGCACAGTCATTCACTGGAGTGAAAGTTTAACACTATAAAGGGTGCATATTTGGCCAGAAAGCACCTCATATGGACACAGCACTTGCTGATACTGCTTTGCAAGCAACTTGCTACCTTTTACCCAAATTGAGAAGAATGAGCATGCTTACAGAGCTATCTTTCTGGTCAGTAGATGGAGGCACAATTGCAATTTTAAATGGCAAGAAACAAGCAGTCTCTCCTATCAACTCTTCCCAAACAATTCTGTATCAGTCTTTGGACTGAGGCTGCTCCACTTCGCAGCCGGCAGAAGCTTGGACAACTGCAAAGCACTGAAGAGCTCATGACTCAGCTCACATACTTGAGGAATCACAAGTTATCTGGGGAGAGGCAAGAATGACAGCTCTTCCCTTATCTGAAAATGCAAGAAGTCATTTATTTCCCACCAGTGGCTGTCAGAAGAAATCCTGCTGAAGGCCTTTGTCCTCTGCAACAGGGTGAACCCTGTGACTGTTTTCTTGCTCTGACTTTTCACCCAAGGACAGATCCCTTTTATGAAGGGCAAACAGCCTCTTAACTCCTCAAGCAGAAGCAGTGATGCTTCGGGACCTCCTCCGCAGGTAACAACAGCAACCTCACAGGGAAAGGACTGCAGTCTCTAGGAGAAGAGGGGCAGCCTTTAGTGACAACACAGGATAACAGCACTGGGCAGCTTCCAAAGCACCCACAGTTTGCTCATGTGACTCCAGAGCATTTTACACATCGAGCACTTTTATCCACTAGTGTCATCGAGTTTTCCCTTGCAAGCCTTTAGATCAGATTTTTGATCAAAAGGTTTCTTATTCAACAGATTTTCATCAAAGGCATGAAGAAAAGTAATCATGAAAAATAGCTGGGAATTCCACAACATAGAAATAGCTACAAGATGGGATTTGAACACACTGTGTGTGCCAGTGGCTAAACAGAGCCAAACAATGTTGGTTACCATCAGGCTCTTGGCTGAAAAACAGTGAAATTAAACATCTGTCATCAGAAAAGTCTGGCAGAAATACCAGCATGGTTCCTACTGAAAGCCACCAATGGAAGAGGGCTAGTGAACGTTATATAAGTGTATACATAGAGTTCAGGTGCATTTTACATGATGGATATCAAGCTCTTGGTTCTCATATATCACTCATGTAGAGCCTGATTAATCTTTTTACCAATAACGTACCAGTATTTGCTATTACAGATGGTGGCACTCTCAGTATTTCTGAAAATAAATGCGTGTAAATCAAATACAATAAAATATTTAGA
Source organism: Psilopsiagon aymara (assembly GCA_024733675.1). Lineage (NCBI taxonomy): Eukaryota > Metazoa > Chordata > Aves > Psittaciformes > Psittacidae > Psilopsiagon > Psilopsiagon aymara. The sequence goes on along the minus strand of JANRGW010042654.1, from coordinate 29,762 downwards.
CTCCTCACACTGCAGTTTTTACTGTCATTTAGCCAACGTACAGTTTGTTCTGAGGCAGAAGAGCAAACCAGGACACTTCCAACAAAGCAGCAACTGAATCCCGTTCAGTAAATCCAACAGCCTACTGCCACCAAAAGGAAAACAGTAGAATTACTCCAGATGTAAAGTACCTATTACCAGCGGAATACTGTTAATTAAACTTATGTAAGGAGGAGACAAATTTAGTATTTTAATCAGGACGATGAAGTCTTCAAAAACCGAAAAAGCTGGGGATAAGGATTTCCAAACGCTGATCTACAATCTCCTCCAGTTTCTCAGTATTTTGCCACATTATGGGACAGAAGGCTGGGAAGTACGAAGGTAAAGAACAACTGACAGAACATTAAAATGGTACAGTTCTCCAGGGCCAGCCTTCACAGGACTCTGTTCTGCCTTCTGCAATATTCCACAAAGAAGTGAGGTTTTTTTTTTAAAGTAATTTTAATAAGGTAACATGATTTCTCTATAAAAGAAATTCAGCATTTTAGAGGTCATATGATTCATGCACATTCAGCAGATCTATGGGCAGGAAGTGACTGTAAGAAGCAGATCGTAACAACACCTTTTATAAGTACAAACCCAGCACTAGTGTATACACAAACAAGGGGGAAAGAAACATTTAAATGCTTACTGCTGCAATAAATGTGATATGCTTTTGTGGCTCTTTTTCAAGGCCTTCACCTTGTTTATACTCAGCTCTAATACAACTGTTTGATTTATAGTACAGATTTATGATTACTACTTAGAAGACATGAAGTACTACACCAATTAATTCACAAGGGTAATGAATGCTCCTGCTTCTAACCATCAAGAAGATGGGTATCAGAGAAAAAACCCTCAAGAGACAGGCAAGAAGGCATTATTCATCTCATTCAGTTTAGGTGCATACATTCCCTTTAAATTCAACAGAATACAGTACAAGACATCGAATTCTTTTCAGATTGACCAAAAAAAGGACCTGGGCTTCTAAAGGAGGTATCTGAAAACTAACAGCATGGCTACCTCCTGAAAGAATGTATCTGGTGCAACCAGGTATTATCATCAATGGAGACAGAAAAGTTACCTGTTATCTTCTGAAGTGCAGCATACAAGGGAAATGGCTGCATAAACAAATACTCTGACTTTCTATCATCTATTTCTGCTATTTGCTCCTCTTCCTCCACTATCCAGAGGAGGACCAAAGAAATAAAACCGCAAAAATATAACACAAACATTTTAATCATGCAGATTTTTCACAATGAATTAAGTACCAAAACTTGGAATAAACTTGCTCAGAAACTCATATGACAATTGTCAAGGAAGGGACAAACCAGATCTCTGCATGGAGCTTGCTTCTCCAGCATACAAGATGTTTGTCCAAAGACTAAGATGTTATACACACAGAGTAACACTTGAAGTTTGCTGTTGTCAACAAATACAATATAATGCCACCTCCCACAGAGTTGAATTCACAGAGATACTAAAAGTGTTCCAGGCAACTCTCTAAAGCATGCAAGTATGTGTGTGGCAGTTCTCAGTTACTTGAAGATTTGGTTAAGCAAATTGTAAGAAAAAGATGGCTCTTCACCTGAACATCCTTCAAACAAAAGAGAACAGCTCACACTCCATCTGTGTGTGACCTCTCTGTCACAGCTTCAGAAGAGTCAGTTTATGCAAGAGGCACAGATCTGTAGGCTAGCTGTAAGAATTGAAAAGGAGGCATCAAAAATAATAGCTAGGACAATGGTTTTTCCTACTAGGTAGATGGAAGAAGAGGAAAATAAGTTAAAGCCTCCCTACTTGCAAAGCACAACACTAATATCAACCTTTCCCTCACAAACTAAGGTGTGAAAGAGGAAAGACCCTCAAACTGACCAGAAAGCCAAGGGATTTTTTTAGAATGCTCTAGAACAGAGGCCCTGAAAATACCCACAGGAATTAAGTGTTATATCCTTTAAGTCACCCAATCCACATATACTTGACATGAAGTTGTGTCTGTACAATGTAGTTGGTGTATTGCTTAGCTCAGAACTTCAATTTTAAAGTGTGTTGAACTATATAAACTTTGGCTATATCCAGGAATTTCATTCTAAGATGAGAAAAGTGGTGGCAATAAAGACCATGACACAAACCTGAGAACTGTGAGATTATGCATTGTTATTTATGAATACGAATTTACATTGGAAGGCATGACCCTGAAGACCACAGCCATTACCACTTCTGGTTCTTAAAGCAGCACAAAGGGAATGTGATATCCTCACCCCAACATATTGCCATCCTCCTAAGCTGTATGCTTATGTTACAGCAACAGGTAAAAACCAAATACATTGAATCATCTGTTTTGGGGCCTGAATTAATGTTATCTCCAGAATATGACAGCTCAACAGTGCTTGAATAAGAGCTGTATTTGAAACCTAAATTTTTCCAGCTATTTCCTCTAAATGTGGCACTATCTTTTCTTCTGGCCTCAAACACACCACATTGGCTGAGCAGCTGTGACATTTCAGCAATAGCTACACAGCTACCCACTTCTGCAAGCAGAAAAACAAAGCTATATAGTTTGGAGATCATTCACTTGAAGTTATTATTCATCTAAAGTTACTATACTGCAGTACTGCACCGAAACAACTAGAAAAATACTGTGTTTCTTATCTGCCCCATCTCTCAGAGGTAAGTCAAAGGCTCTTCAAAAAAAGGACCAAGAAAACCAGGTGAGGAAAAAGGTATATCTATCAGGTCTCAAAAATTACTACCAGAATAGGGAAGAATGGATGACACAGTCAAATTTGGCTTGGGCAGATTTAGCAAAGAAACTGATTTCTAAAATTAACCAGAAAAATGAATAAAAAATTGATCAGGAATCTACAACAAAGTGTTGAAGTATCAGACAGAATACATGTGGAGAATCCTAGAATTCCAGGTTGGAAGGGACATCAAGGATCATCACATTTCTTGGCAAAGCATGATCTAGACTGCTGTGCCCAGCACCCTGTCCAGCTGCATCTTAAGAGTATTCAGTGGTGGGGAATCCACCACTTCCCTGGTCTCATTATGAAGAATTTTTCTCTGGTGTGCAACCCAAATCTCTCCAGGAGTAACTTGTGCCCATTACACACAATTTAAATGGCACCATTAATGGACCATTACATTAGGGCATGTAGGCATAGGACAAGAGGGAATGGTTTAAAACTGACAGAGGGGAGATGTAGGTTAGATATTAGGAAGAAATTCTTTACTATGAGGGTGGTGAGACACTGTCACAGGTTGCCCAGAGAACCTGTGGCTGCCCAATCACTGGCAGTGTTCAAGGCCAGGTTGGACAGGGCTCAGAGCAACGTGGTCTAGTAGAAGGAGTCTGTGTCTGTGGCAGGGTAGCTGGAACTGGATGAGCTTTAAGGTCTCTTACAACCCAAACCATTCTATGATTCTGTGATCTTGCTTCTTGCTCCTCTTTATTCCTGGCTATGCAGTCCCAGCTTTCTGGGAGCTGAGCATGAGCATCATCTCTAATGCTCATCAGATCTTTGTCAGAAGACAATTTAAACTCAGGAACTTTGCAGCAATTCTCTTTCTCCCTTTGAGTTATTCAATAATCTGACATAAAACTGAAACCTCACAGAGCAATCCAGAAAGCACAGCAGTTGTCAAAAGGTAGGAAGTGGCAGTGGACAGGGCAAAGGGGTCAGACCCCCTCGTTTTGGCCACAACATACTTCTCAACTGGCATACTGCATCTTGCAGAACACACCAGGTCCGACTGCTCTGCCCACCACAGCGGCTGTTTTCAGGCATGTTTGACAGTAACCAAACATCAAATTAAAGTGGTACATTTCACACATGCAGTTCCTCACCTGCCACAAAGAGGGAGACTGCTGCTAACAGTGCTGTGGACACTCTCTAATGATGAAAAGCTCATCATTAGAGAGTCTCATTAGAGACTAAGCTTCGTTCTCCGCTGAATCTCATGACACTGCATTGAATTCCTGGTCATTTAAAGCAGCAGCTAACTTCATCTGCTGGGCTAACCTGCATGTCTGCACTAACACACTGATTCCTGAGAACAAAGCAGCAACAACAGCGAGTGGGGGGTTGAAGACACTTTAGAGTGATTTTTTCTTTTAAAAGGCACATGCTTCCTTACTTTTGACCTTGTAACAAATAAGAGCACAGACAAAAGCAAGAAAAGCAAAATCCTTTTAAAAATTCCAACATTATTTCCATCATATAGACTAACACAAGGTAATCGTGAGGATTCTTTACAGTCATTCAAAAGACGACCTTCAGCAACACAAGTAGCATGCAGTAAAATAACATGCAGTGACAGAGAAAGCAAAGCAAGCAAGCATGTTGCTTTACCTGCAAGCAAAATATAACACTTTATAAAGGGAAAAAGCTCGCTGCTAAATATGGTGGTTTGGGCGTAAAAAGTTACCCAGCCAAAACGATGCTATCCTGTTTAGATACACTTTTTGCCCCCCCCAAAACCTGCCAGGTTGATAAAACCTGCGAACGTCCGAGGATTTAACCACCAGGTGGCAGCGGCCCCTCAAGTATTTGTTAGCTGGAGGCTCCCTGTGCTATGCTGAGCTACACCGCACTGTTCTCTCGGAACAGAGAAGCAAAAACAATCCCTTCCAGGGAAAAATACTTTCCTCTCTTACACATAAAGCGAAATCTGACTGCTTGCTTCGTAACTGGTGATGCTTCTCCTAAAACGCAGTTTTCTTGTACGAAATACGTGTTTGGCACAGCAGCCCTTCGCAGGAAGTTCTCAAGTACGGGTACTTCCATGAGTATAAACCCAAGAGCCGCCTTTACCCCCACAGCGCGCTGGCCCGGCGGGCTCCTGCTCCTGCACGACACCGGGAGCTCACCACGGCATACAAGGGAAGGGAAGGAGGCACAAGGCTCCACTTGCTACTGAGGGCGACCGGCTTCACCCCGCGGCAGCACCCACGGCCCCGGCTGCCGCCACCAGAGCCGCACCGCGGGGAACGATGGTGGTCCCTGCGCGGAGCGGCCCCTCAGACCGTGGCTCCCGGCCTTGAGGGCCGCGCCGCCCGCACCCCGTACCTGGAGGAGGCCGCCCATCTTGGCGCGCAGGGCGCGGAACTCCTCCGGCGCCGCCTCGGGGTAGAGCTGCCCGCGCAGCAGCTCCTCCGTGATGTCCGCGTTGCCGCAGTAGGCGGCCTGGGCGATGCCGCCCAGGAGCGCGCTCAGCGGCTTCGAGCCCTCGGCCGGCGGCTGAGGCGGCTCCGGCGCCGCCATCGTGGGGAGCGCGGAAGCACCGCCCGCCAGTACGGCGGCCGCGCGGGCACAGCCCCCGCGGGTGCACCGAGTCTTACCGGGGTGAGGCGGAGCGTGCCCTCAGCGTGGTATTGTAACCACCGAGCACCCAACAGGCAAACGGAAAACGCAGCGGCTCTGCCATCCGGACAGATTTTATTTAACACAAGTGTTTAGGCACGTCGCACCGAGTACATGGAACTTATTTCAACAGGGAGCCTCCACCGACCAGTATTCCATTCCCTGACAATGCCATGCAATGTTCCAAAGGTATCTGTGATTAAAACAGGAAAAAAAGAAAAAACCTCAACACAACAAAAACCCCTATTAAACCCCAATCCCATTAACCAGAACCAAACAGGAATTACATGACTGGGTACAATGGGTTTTTTTTCTATGCTGATTCTTCAAGTACTCCATTTTACTGAACACTTGGGTAGTTTCAGGAAGCTTCCATCAGCTTTTCTCTCTATCCTTTTGCTGTAAGATGCAGGGTTGGCCACAAAACACAGGGACAGTTTAAGAAAAAGGTACTAACAAATATCAAGTGTTTTCTCTGTGCACCATTCTGTACAAGTTTAAATATAAAAAAATATTAAAATGCTTTGTATATACAAGCATGTGCAGTCACAAAAGAGACTGTATGCTTTCAAGTCTACAGTAAATTGTTTTCTGCTAGTATCATTTATCAGTGGCATCACCACCTGATTTCAATTTAAGCCCTTCATAGTTATACTTTTTTGACATACAAGAAACATCACATTGCTCAAAAATATAAAACATAGGTTTACGATCAACATGATCTGTTCTGCCTAGTTCTTTATTCTGTATCTTTTTCTAAGTAGAGAAAAGGCAAAGAACACGTGCAAGTTGTCCTGGCCTGAGGGGATCACAGCGTATCTATCTCTGCAAGCTAGAGGGATAGAACAGTAAGCGCAGCTAACAGTTCCTCCATTCTCCACTCTCTCCATTAATTTGGACAATACTTAAAATGTCTCTTTTCTACAGCAGTATTTAGATTAAACAGCATTGTTAAAAGCTTTAAAGAATCTGGAGATACAGGAGTTCCTTTCAATCACTAGAAATTAATATACAACATGAGAAACTAACTCCGTTTGGGTACAGACTACTCATTGCACAGCCAACCTTTCTGGGAGCAATGCTCTTCTCTCGTGAATACAGTTCATTGTTGCTCATATTGAAAAAGGGGGCAGGGTAGTAACTCTTCATGGCTTATCCATATCACCACAGAACACGAAGTGAAAGATTTCCATCCCTCTGGTTTAGATCTCTGAAGATAACTGTTCCCCGATGAGATGCTTTCCTCTGCTGCAGGCTGATTGGCCATCACAATGAGCAATGCTGGTGTAGTGACTTAGGCTGAGGTACAAAGACAAATCTGTTCTCAGATCTCAGCCTACTCAGTGTCTTGTGTGAAGATGGCAAGAAAGCTGGTGCAAGGTGCATATTTTGACTTCAAAAAGTGTATAAAATTATTCAGAATGCATGTGGCATTAATCAGCAACCTGTGTCTTTACAAATATTATTTGGTTTTGTAAACAACCCTATTTTTAAACAAATTAAAAATACACTGAAGTGTCTCTCTCTATATTTAGTACACGTTCAATCTTCATTGCGATGCCATGGTTTTAAGCAGACAAAACAGAGTTCTTGATCCAAAATTCAGCTGCAATATAACCCCCTACGGCAGTACAGCACCCAGTGGTGCCAAGAGCCTGTCATTTCAGGAGAACTTCATTTGTTATTTATCACCTGAACTGTTTTTCGGCCATAGTGGTAATAACTGTACGCAGATGTTACCGTCGTGAAAGCCGTGATGCACCTTTGGGGAAAACAGTTCTTGTAAGTTGTTTGAGTCCAAGTACGGCAATAAGAAGGTTTTATTTTTAAGCTCACTGCTATTTTTGACTACAAAGTCAAGGGCTATGTATGACAGAAACAGGTTTTACAGTCAATATGCTGAAATTCAGTTTTAAGTGGAGAATTAGATAAACAAAGGCACTGCCATGTAGTGCAAAGTAGAATGTTTCAGTGTAATTGCATAGGAGGCAAAATTTTAACATATTAGCGCTTGTTTTAGAGAAGGGAAGACAAAAGACTCAGTATTTGTAGCCTACATTAATTTTTACCAGCTTGAGAACTGTTTGATGGAAGAAATTATCCATTGGTAGTATAAAACCACACAAGACTTGAATTTGTCATTTTACCAAGTTCCAAAGATAAAGCACAAGTTTTGGCTTCAGCCTCTTTTGTTCCCTTCTCAGACGCTGGGTAATAACCACCTATATTTCTAATCAGCAGTGCTCCTCTGTGTCAAAGGTTGACACCATTCAGGTGAGAGCCACCACTACAGTCCTACCCCTCCATTACCACTGCTCTCCCTTGGCACACTCATCCAGATAATTTTTGAGAGTGTGTTTACAGAAGACCCTGGTGAGTTACACCCAGTGTTTCCTCATTACTCACACAATAGAACAATACAATGGTTTGGGTTGGAAGGGACCTTAGGGATCATCTGGTTTAAACCTCCTTGCCATGGGCAGGGACACCTTCCACTATTTGCTCAAAGCCCTGTCCAACCTGGCCTTGAACACTGCCAGGGATGGGGCAGCCACAGCTTGCCAAAACCAGGAGATGCTAAAGAAGCTGCCACCAAAATTAACTGAACCTCTGTATTCATCTGATAAAAGTAAAATAGGAAATTTCACCAAAACGAAAATGTTGTAACTCAGAGTCCCAGACCAGCATCAAAATAAGCATCTTTCACAGATGCAAATCTAGTTGCGCCTTTCAACAGAATGAAAAACTATACTGACAATGAAGATCAAGGTCCCTAGTTCCTTAAAAGCTTTTGGGTTTGTTTTGGGTTTTTTTTGTTTTGTGGGGTTTTGGGTTTTTTTTTTTTGAGCGTCTCTCTCCCTTCCCCCAAGAATAATACAAGTAACATTGGATTTTCTACTACTTTGAACTAAGTTACTTAGTGAGTCTGCTGTTAAGCCTCTCTGTCCTAATCTCTTACCAAATTGCTCAGGAGAAATAACTGCAGTGATAACACCTGCCCTCAGCTACAGTTCAGTTTCATGTAGAGCTCACACCTCCAATGACAGCAGTGAAAGGAACAGCCACTGTTTAAGGAGGTGTGCTCCAATATGCCTGATTTCATTCAATCCTTCCCCTCCCTTCCTATAGTGAAGCATGACTCACAGGTGCTTTTCAAATAGGCTTCAGAAACCTAGATTATAAGGTAGGTACAATATAAAGCAAAATGAAGAAAAAATTTCCCATCTATTTTTACTGACATCAAGGTCATTTCTTCAAGGACACCTATGGCATGAATAAATAAAAAATCCATACACATACACTCTTTCTTCTCACTCCCTTCTTTTCCATTAACCTGAGTTCTGCCTATTCTGAAGGCTTGCTTCTCAGCTATTATTCCTGGATCTTAACTAGATACATTTGACTACTTTTTGCTTGTACAATGAACTAAATACCAATTAATATCTAGCTTCTGTGCTTTTAAGAATAAATGTGTAAAAAATTCAGGCATATGGGTCTATTCATCATCTCTGCACAGGTTTTTTGTTCCACACAATTAGAATAATCTCAGTTACCAGTTTAAAAGTATACTAAGTTATCAGAAAAAAAAACCCCAAACACAAAACCAAGTGAAGAGATAAGTTACCATAATGTCTGTAGATATATGCTGTCCACATAATTGAAAACAGGAGCTGCTAAAGAAGCTGCCACCAAAATCAGCTGAACTGCTGTGTTCATCTGATAAAAGCAAAATAGGAAATGTGACCAAAATGAAGACATGTACTATGCAAAGAATACAGACACTTTTATTACTGGTTTAAGTATTAGTCTATATACAGAAAATTTATTTAGGAGCCTCTTTTAATGAGCTATATGCTCAACTGAACTATACACCATACATACACAAAATTAGCATGCACTCTGACAGAGCATAGCTGAAAACCTTTCAGGATGTAGATTGCCTTCAAATTGGTTGGCACTATTTTGAAACTGCACTCAGGGGTAGCAGGAATCAGCCCCCTCCCTCCAAACTACACACCACTCCAAGTACTGAGGAGTTCGTAACTACTCTTACCTTACTAATGAATGTTGGTTTTAATTGGGCAGTAGCATAACAGGGGTTAAAATACCTACTGAGTGTTCTCTGTTGGGTAAGAAAAAGAGGGAAAAAAGTCAATTCAGTACATTCAGTTTGATATTCCCCTTCACACAACACAGAAAAGTCAATAGTAGCACTAAACATTATACTGCTATTGCTCTTATATGATTTACTACATAGCATACATAGGAAAAATGTAAAAATAAATTTTATATGATTTATTACACATCATACACAGGAAAAAAAATCAGTAGCCCTGTCTTATCGTGCTGAAAGCTATTTCATGAAATACTGCTCTGCTTATAAATCTATATGGTGAAAGAACACGCACAACACTACATCTTAGGTTAACCACCCAAGTTTTAAGTCATCATCAAGTCTCAAGATTAAAATCTTTTTTGGTTACAACTTTGTTGAAAGGTTATTCATATTTTTATACTTGTAAAAATCATTGAATTGAATTGTAGAATGGTTTGGGCTGGAAAGGACCTTAATGTCATCTAGTTCCAACATCCTGCCTTGGGCAGGGACGCCTCACATGAGATCACATTGTCCAAGGCTCTGTCCAACCTGGCCTTTGAACACTGCCAGGGATGGAACATTTACCACTTCTTTGGGCAAGCTGCTCCAGTGGCCTCACCACCATCATAGTAAAGGACTTCTTTATATCCAAGGTGAACTTCCCCTGGTTTAGTTTAAACCCATTACAGAAGGTTGAATCAAAATAACAATGACTACATGTTCCTACAATTTTGTTTAAGGCTGTACACTTACCGGTGGAGAAAGAGTTTTGTATCGCACATAAAAAACAGCAGCAATGAGCGCTACATCCCTCAGAATAATCATGGAAGTAAGGGGAACTGAAAAACCAAGCCAACAGGATCTAGTGAAAAATCATATTCATGGCAAACCAAAAAGAGTACAAAATACGAAGCAAGAGGATAGTCACTCTCAAAGTCTTCTGAACAAGTTTTACGGGTGGAGATTTTTACCATGTCTTCTGAAAGAGTTTAATCTGAAGTCTTAAAACAATCCAGTCCATGAGAAAATTTCTCATATAGCTACTCACTATTATTGCTTTAAAAAAATACACTTGAAAATGGCAGTATATACTAGTTGGTTCTGGATATGACAGCATGTGCTTTCTGTGGTGTACATATTCGACCAGAGCAAATAACCAAGTACAACTGACAAAGCACAAGTTCCAAGCCATAGTTTTCCTATCAGAAACACAAGAAATATTACTACACATAAAATCAGCTTATTTAGCTTATATAGTACATGCAATTGATGATTTCTCACCTGGGATAAGATTTGTACAGGTCAGGCTTACGTACAGCACACTGATGAGAATTTTATCAGCCAGAGGATCAAGAGCACTTCCCAAAGCTGACTTCTGATTAGCCCAGTTCCGTGCAATAAATCCATCCAACTGAGAAAAACAAAAGTCAATGTTTTTGTTAGAAAACTAAGAATAAAAATAGCTTATACAGGCTGTGTACAGAGGTATTTCATGAATGACTTCACATAATACAGACAGCTTAAGATGAGACATGATACCCTTTAGCTGATATTTTATGCTTTTTTCATATTGCATTCCAGATTTTGGAAGCCTCTGAACATAAGTCAATTCTGATTATTAAATAATATTTAAAAAAAAGGAGAAAAAGGAGAGTGATGGATGCTCTTAAAATTCACCCAGTTATTGTCATGATGGGTGGACCTCGGACACCTGCACACAGTAACAGACCACCTGACTCACAGAGCACTGACTGGAGAATGCCCACTTGGGGCTGGGTCAGGGAACTCTGATACTCATTCCCCATGCTCCAACAGCACCAAGTCTCCTTCAAGCACCTCCCACCTCCCTTCACAACAATGCGAAGGACATACACAGCATAAAGCCAAATCTGTACTGGAACATGAATTTCAGCGCACGCCAACTGGATCACCATAACCCACCACTATCCCCACAGTATTTCCAAGCCGATGCACACATACCAAATCCGTAACACCAGCCAAGACAAAGACACCCAGTGCAACATTGAAGTTTTCTTCAACTATCAAATAGCCCAAAACTGGTGCCAAACCCATTCTTGCCATTGACAGTATGTTTGGGATGGTCCAGGGGTTTTCATACTGTAAAAGAAAGAAGAACCTTCAGGATAGAAAGGCAAACCCCGATTTGGCACGTAACACGATTAACCGAGACAAACACACACTTTTAAGCTAAACCAACCTTTGTGTGCTTTTTGCGCAAGGCACACAGCCACGTCCCTGAGCTACTAAACATTAACTCAGCCTCCAGACCGGCAACGCGCCACCGACAGAGCCCTCCCGAGGCTCCAACCCTGGACTTAACCCACCCGTTCCCCTCAGCACCGGGTTTAGGACCGCTC